>CM034355.1:13382441-13433972 GCA_019925275.1 Mytilus edulis | reverse complement strand
TAAGTAAACAAATAGGTAATGGGATTTTGACTTGACCTATACAATGTTGTTTTTATCTGTACTCTCAATAGAACTGAGTTAAATGAAGGTTTGATTAACTAGTTATCGCCACCACTCTCTTTAATTGAATGTATAATATATACCAACACATTCGGATACTCGTCACTGGGCATCTCCAATAATGAAAGTTTGGATGACCCCAATCAAAAGGAATAGTTTTTAAAGCAAGCGAGACAATACAACGAGTTACGAACCGCGATCGATAAATAAGCTTTTATGGCGTTTACAGCTTTTATACTTTAATGTGAAAATTTGGGGTACTTATCTGGTCCTAAAATGAACTTGACAACGAACGTAAATTAAAATGCAGCCTGATATTACTGTGGGTTTTTTTTTTTGTTATTTTTTTTTTTTTTTGCATGATATTCAATTATCCACTACATATATATAGATGAATAAACGGACCTTTGTAATTGTAGTTGAAAGAGTTTTTGGGTTTTGTTAATTTAGTTTTTACCACTGATTTAAGATAAACCGAGAAAATAGTAAAGGAAAAACACATTTATCTAGGTTCTTGATTCATATGAAAATAAAATTTAAATCGATTGTGAGTAATATAGTCGTCGGAGTTATCTGCCCTTAATAGTCTACGTTTTTCGTGGTTTACATATTCTATTTAAAAACTACTGTTAATATAACAAAATTTTGTCCAGATATAGAACTTATATTTTTTTTGAATATTGTCATTCGCAGGAAGAAATTCATTCACTTTTTTAGCAGCAAGTACATCGCATTGTATTACAGGCTGTCCTCGTTAATGTTAGCAGATTTTATACTGGTACTGTCTTAATTGATAAATATCGGGTTTTTTTAAGTGTTGGCGGTTTGACATTCAGCAGATAAAACCTATCAGGAAAGAATGAAATGAAACAAGAAACACGACAGCCAAAAAGATCAAGTACTATTGCATATTACAAGATGATTATCTGTCCAATAACATTTGGTTTGAACAAGAAACATTCATTATAAATATGAAGATGTGGTGTGAGTGCCAATGAGACAAATATTTATCCTATAAGAAAACAGATGACTGATTCAACCACCCATACCTTACTTGTCTTCTAAACACACATACAGTAGATCATTTCTGTGTCATTTGGTCTCTTAAGGAGAGTTGTCTCATTGGTAATCATAACACCTCTTCTTGTGATCTCATCATCCCTGACTGACTTACAAATACACATACAGTGGAGATCAGTTCTAACCTCTCATAAATTCTGTCAGAATCTGTCAGGAGAACTGTTCTAGAACAGTATGTAGAACTGTCAGCCTGACACCTTTTAGTCAGTTCTAGGTTAGAACTGTTCTAGCTAGAACTGATTTGGTCAGTTCTACCTAGAACTGATTAGGACAGTTCTAGCTAGAACTGATCCTGACAGTTCTACCCTAGAACAGTTTTAGACAGTTCTAGCTAGAACTGACCAAATCTTTGGTCAGTTCTACTTCTAGAACAGTTCTACGGTTAGAATTGATTTCAAATTCTACGGCTAGAAATGATTTATAAATTCTACGGCCAGAATTAATTTATAAATTCTACGGCTAAAATTGATTTATAAATTCTACGGCTAGAATTGATTTATAAGTTTTAAGAAATATTTGTCTTAATATAAAGGCTTCGGCAAAATAGCGATTAATATTATAAAGAGTTTTGCTATTTTGCCGGTTTTATTTCAGATTTACAAGGACGTATAACTAACATACGTCCTTGAGATTTATAATCGGCAAGAGAACATGTTTATAACCCCGCCATATTCTGCATGTATGTGCCTGTTCCAAGTCAGGAGCCTGTTATTCAGTGATTTTCTTTTGTTGATGTGTTACATAAATTATTTGTTTTTCTTTCATTTTTTGAACATAAATTAAGCCGTTAATATGGGGGGGGGGGGCATTATTATTTCATTTATTTTACATTTGTCATTCGGAGAGTCAGGATGACTCGTTTTACATAAAAAAATTATCTGACCTTAATGTAATACGTTATTCCGGCCGAAACCACCAGGGACGGATCCAGCAGTTTAAAAAAAAAGGGGGGGGGGGGGGGGTCCAACTAATATTTATTATCCTCATTCAAATGCATTGATCGTCCATAAAAAGGGTGCTGTACAGTAATTCAGTTATAATTTTAGGTCAAGAGGGACTGTAATATATACAAGTTATAGCAATATTGGAAAACAATGACCTCAAAATTTTATACTTCAGACTGAGTCGTGTAATAAAATCTTTTGACCGCATCAATCTAAACTGACCTTATTTGCTCTTTCTTTCTGCAAATCTATATAGCTGTTCAGCAATTCAGTTATAATTTTAGGTCAAGAGGGACTGTAATACATACAAGTTATAGCAATATTGGAAAACAATGACCTCAAAATTTTGTACGCATGAATTTATAGTGCCAGCATGTCCTCTTTTTATTCAAAGTATTGAATCGAAAACAAATATCAGTAGTTTTCATACTTCAGACTGAGTCGTGTAATACAATCTTTTGACCGCATCAATCTAAACTGACCTTATTTGCTCTTTCGTTCTGCAAATCTATATAGCTGTACAGTAATTCAGTTATAATTTTAGGTCAAGAGGGACTGTAATATATACAAGTTATAGCAATATATATTGGAAAACAATGACCTCAAAATTTTGTTCGCATGAATTTATAGCGCCAGCATATCCTCTTTTTATTCAAAGTATTGAATCGTAAACAAATATCAGTAGTTTTCATACTTCAGACTGAGTCGTGTAATACAATCTTTTGACCGCATCAATCTAAACTGACCTTATTTGCTCTTTCTTTCTGCAAATCTATATAGCTGTACAGCAATTCAGTTATAATTTTAGGTCAAGAGGGACTGTAATATATACAAGTTATAGCAATATTGGAAAACAATGACCTCAAAATTTTGTACGCATGAATTTATAGTGCCAGCATGTCCTCTTTTTATTCAAAGTATTGAATTGAAACAAATATCAGTAGTTTTCATACTTCAGACTGAGTCGTGTAATAAAATCTTTTGACCGCATCAATCTTAACTGACCATATTTGCTCTTTCTTTCTGCAAATCTATATAGCTGTACAGCAATTCAGTTATAATTTTAGGTCAAGAGGGACTGTAATATACAAGTTACAGCAATATTGGAAAACAATGACCTCAAAATTTTGTTCGCATGAATTTATAGTGCCAGCATGTCCTCTTTTTATTCAAAGTATTGAATCGTAAACAAATATCAGTAGTTTTCATACCTCAGACTGAGTCGTGTAAAATCTTTTGACCGCATCAATCTAAACTGACCTTATTTGCTCTTTCTTTCTGCAAATCAATAAAGCTGCACAGTAATTCAGTTATAATTTTAGGTCAAGAGGGACTGTAATATACAAGTTACAGCAATATTGGAAAACAATGACCTCAAAATTTTGTTCGTGTGAATTTATAGTGCCAGTATATCATCTTTTTATTCAAAGTATTGAATCGTAAACAAATATCAGTAGTTTTCATACTTCAGACTGAGTTGTATAATAAAATCTTTTGACCGCATTAACCATGTTAACCAAAACTGACCATATTTGCTTTTTTTTATGCGAGTCTATATAGTTGAACAGTACTTCAGTTATATTTTTTTTTACTGTAGTATACATAAATAACTGCAATATTGGAAATTGAACAAACATCAGTAGTTTTCATACCTCAGACTGACGCATGTAACAAAAATATGTGTCTGCATCAATCAAAACTGACCATATTTGACAGCATCAACCATATCTGACCATATATGACTGCATCAGCCAAAACTGATCATTTCGCTTTTTTAATGTAAAAATGCACGAAGCAGGTTTTTTAATAGTGTGCACCACATTTTTTTTATGTTATTTCGAATAGACAGAGTATGAAAAGTGCCTTTGACCTCAATCTTCAAACAGATGTAGAATGGATTTGAATAGAGATATTTTCATAAAGTTAACTGTTCCTAAAAGTGGGAATGATAAGTCATTTCTTATAATTTAATTCTAAATTCCATTTTAAACCTTGCCAAACCATGAAAAAACGTTGATGACATTACGGTCACATGACTAACTTATGTCTATGGGCGCTGATAACACAATAACGACAGAAGACCCGTTACATCCAAACTTAAATTATTAAATAATGAACCGTCACAAAAAGTTACTTTTTATTTAGTCAGTAGTTCATGATGGGTTTTTTTAAAACAAAACTATTTAACGGCATCATCCAACACTCACATCATTGATTCATATACTTTATTTTAAAATGAAAAGTACATGTATGAGAAGTTCTCTTCTTGGAAAGGTATACTGACTATATTGTTAATATAATTTGAAGAAGGAAAATGATTGGTTTTGTTTGTAGCCTTACGTACAGTGGCAAATATTTCATTCATGTTCAGATCGAGTATATTTTTCTGACGTTCCAGACTCCCAGATATTATTCATTATCGTTATGGATAAGTTTGGCAACGAGATAATGCAAATCTGAGACCTTAGTGCAAATGTACATAGTTTTCTTGCGTTTAACAACACTGTGTTCATTACTATGATATTCCATAATTCATCCACTGTACAATTTTCGTTTGAGCATTTGTCAAAACAGAATCTTAAATCATGAATGTAAATCCAAGGCATACAAGGTAAATTAAGATTAAATTTACTTGAATTAAATGCAGAGTTATATTTACGAAGAGACTGTTAAAAACGGGGAACGAAGAAACGTAAACAATGATGTTTCATTTGCAATCTCATAAAAATATTTCTCCGATGAGTTGGATAACCTCCTATCCACTTCGATATTTGTACATGTAAATTTTGATCAGTAAAAAATATAGAAACATCTGCTATTATATATAGTAAAGTAATTGGAACTGATTTTTTCTTCTAAATTCTAAATTGCCCTTTCTGCAGTGACGTCATTTAGAACTGTTCTACAGTCCTGACTGATTAAGTCAGTTCTGCTGACAGTTCTACGGTTAGAACTGATTTTAGTCCAGTCGATTTGTGCAGATTTTTGACAAAATTGCTCAGAATGTGGTAAAAGCATGAAATTTGGAATAGAGGAAGTATATGTCTTGGACAACTTTTTAAGCTATGGACCCACTCTGAAAGTCAAAATTTGCGGAAGAGGCGGCCATTTTAAAATGGCGGCCGTTTGATCTCTATAGATTAATAAACAAAATTTTAAAAAAAATATTAAAGAAGATATTGACATGAAACCTGGGTAATATAATAACAGTGCTGATTCCAATTGTCTTGTTGAACAAAGTTTTTGAAAATATTACCCATATTGAATGGCGGCCATCTTGAAAAATCTTTGTTTTTTAAGCCAAAAAAAGTAGTCATTATTCGATGAAAATTTAAAAAAAACCCAATGTCGAAGATATACAAATGTATTTGTTTGAGCTATATAAACAGGACGAAAAGCAAGCCTATAAACCCCCTCCCCGAGTTTTTCTTTTGTTTCGTAGAGGGTACAAATTACTTTATATTTTCCGACAATGTACATGTCTCTAATGTTCAAAAGTAATCGACATAGTTAAAACGCGACCACAAAGAAGATCATAAAATGAACTTTAACATGTATAACTCTAAAAGCAATATTCCTGCCACCGCTTGTTCAACATAGAATAACAGGAGAATTTTATTTTACAAGTATAAATAAAGCAAAAAAAATTATTTGTATACCTGTCATTTATAATAGTTGGCTGATTACATGAAAATTCGTTTTGTTGATATTGTTCATTTGAAACAACTTTCAAAAACCTTGATTGCAGACATAATGAATTTCATATCATACAAGTAATTAATGTTATAGGAAGACCAACTGCTCAAATGTTCTCAATTATATTTAACAAAAAATTAAATGTACATGATTTGTCAAACCTCATCACTCTGTCTATCATGTTCTATCACAGTGTCCTCCACATTTACATACGTAATACTGCCTTTACACATTTGCATTTCCTTAGTAACCGTGTTCACTTTGACTTATCAGTTAAGCGCTTGCTGCAAGAAGTTATTATAAAGTCATATGGTATATTCATCCCAGATGACAAGGACTGTCATCTGAGGACTTCATATGTATTGATTTTTTGGTAGCCATTTTGAATGATGGCCATTTTGAAAACATGAATTTTCAATATAACATTATTCGCTAATCTTATTTATTCACTGATTGCATTCACACTTTTTTCTACTAATATGCATTAGATATTTATAAAATGGTCAGATAAGGCATGCACATGTTTACACAATAAAGATATCAGTATAAGAATTTCTAACTGTTACCTACACGTTTGCCTAAGTAACTTTGTAAAACAGAAATTACGAATATAATATAATTTATGACTGAACGTTGTTGTTGGAAAATATCAAAATTATAGATTTCCAAAACACTGGAGCTAGATATCAGAAGAATATAATGAGCGTTTAGAGTAGAAGGAATGTGTGAAACGGCAAGAGAGGACATGTGAGGGTTTGCATGCAATGGCAAGCAGATCCAAACAGAACAGACATAGACATTTGAGCTGGCAATCACTCTTTTTGATGCAGGCATACAACAATGTTGGGTCTTGAATTTGTTTTTCTTCCGCTCAATTTGAAACAGTTGAATGAGGGTTATGAAACTGCAGAAGCACTCAAGACGGCACAAATCCTGTCAAACAATTTTTCAGACCTCAAAATATTTCATCAGTAAAAGGGAAAACACACTTCTGATGTTGGAGATAAATTGCCAGTTGAAAGAAAACAAGAAGTAACAAGACACTGTTAAGTGATAATGAATCAACACAAACAATGACTGCAATGTATTTTTTCTGTGGTGATGTATCTGAAGATTTCCATGATACTTCGAAATTTAAAAATTGACAAAAATGGGACATGACTGTACAACTGTACTACAAGACATATTTCCTTAGCCAAAGTAAGAGCTAGAGATTTCAAATCACCAGTATCCTGCTTAATGATTGATAAAACTTGACATAGCAAATAGGCAGAATAAAAGACATAGAAAGAAAGCCAAGAATCTTTTATCCTTGGAGTTGTGCTTTTCAAAAATATAAAATAGATTGACGACACACGGTCTGGCAGAGGTATTGTACCAATCTCCAAGCTTGCAGATCACGCTAAATTGTACAATAAACGCCTGGAACAACTTGTAGTTATCATGGAAGGAAGGACTGATGCAACGCATCTAACAAAATAGGAATGTAACTAACAAAGGATGGCCAACCATCGAGACACAATCCAGTAATATCGATGAGTGGAAGACAACACTCACCATTTCTCAGCTATAATAGTTCAATTGTGCAACTCGTCATCGAAGGGATGCAACTGCAACTGATCAGTCCTCCGATAGAGAGTAAGATGTCTCAAAAATTAAGGAACGGAATCATTTTGAAAACCTACAATGAATGTCCCTGTAAACCTTTCTATAGTAGCAAGCCTAACCCTTCAAACTATTCTAGTTACTTTGACTATGAAGAGGCATTCCCCATCACGACTTAAACATTTTGTAAAAGACATGGCCTGTTTCAGATTGTCCCCGACATATTCATTGAGAATCCAGAGAAAGACGCAACCTTTCATGTGTGCTTGCATATCATCTATGGTAGCTAGTATTCAATTTTTCATAAATGTTGTATTAATCATTCCATCCATGACAACTAGTATTTACTAAGGACGTTTACTGTACCATTTTTCCATATCATCAATTTCAAATATTAAAACAATATCTGTTCCAGACTGTGAGCCATCACTGTTTTCTATTATTTTGGCAACCCCTATTGCAATGGATATCAGATTTGTATCTTTCTTTCTGTGTCTCGAATTCTGTCTTATTGACTTGTTGTGCAGTTTTAACACACATTTAGCATGAGATCGGCTCCTGAAATATTAATATTCAGCACTGTATCTGGCTCAAAGAACAATGGTTAGTAGTTCAAGTGACAGTCACATACTCTATTGTCAATCACAATTGTTGATGCTTCATGATGATAGTCAGATACCTCATCACAAAGAAATAAAGAAATATCTGCAATCATTGTTCTTGTTGATTCATCACAACTGTGGATGGTTATTCTACTGGTTTTTTTTCATCCTTGACTCATTTTGTTTTTTCTGACTATATATATATTAAGATTTGCTTTGACAGGATTAGTGCCTTTTGCCTTGTGATTCTCCCATTGTATGGCCTTTTATCATCGTTGAACAGTTGTATGCTTACAAAAAATTACTGATTACAAGCTCAAATGTCTATGTCTGCTCTTTTTGTATTTGATTGGCATTGTAAATCATCACGTGTCCTCTCTTCCCGATGCGGAATTCTTTATTCATTTATTAGATTTGTTCAACTCTAGTGATTTTGATACCTACGTATTTTTTCCTGTTCAACATACAGTGCTCATATTTTATATACGGATTGTTTTAATGGTAAAAAATTACCTAAGCCCTACATACTAAACTGCAATTAAAAGAATTTACGTATTTATTTAAATACAGTTATTTGTTAACATAAGCATACCTTATTTGAGCACTTGGTGAATATATCTTATATGAAAAGCAACAGTCATTAATAAATGATTAGCAAAACTAGTTGTCAATGCATATAAAACTTAGTATTAAATTAAATTCAAAAAACAATTTAGGACAGCGAATAATAATATATTGCAAATTTACGTTTCCAAAATGACCACCATTCAAGATGGCCACTAAATACTTCAATAGTCCTCAGTTTATATTCTTTGTCATAAGAAACACGAAAGTTTATCAAAATTAGTTAAGTAACAGATTTTTCATATTTTTTAAATAATTTTTATTGACTTTTTGGACATGATTTTAAAATGGCCGCCCAGAGCCGCCATTTTGATTTTCTGAATTGGGTCCATAGCTATAAATGTTAGTTATGACCCCAACTAACACTCTGCAAAGTTTGATGCTTTTACCACCTTCTGAGCAATTGTTTCACATTTCGACTGGACTATTTGGTCAGTTCTACCTAGAACAGTTTTAGACAGTTCTACCCTAGAACTGATCCTGACAGTTCTACCTAGAACTGATTTAGTCAGTTCTACCTAGAACTGATCCTGACAGTTCTACCTAGAACAGTTCTAGGGTAGAACTGTTCTAGCTAGAACTGTTCTAGGACAGGTTAGAACAGTTCTATGACAGAATATTCTGACAGTTCTAATGAGAGGTTAGAAGTGATCTCCACTGTACCTTTGTGATTTCAATGACATCTACCTGGCTGATTCCTAAACAAAAATACCTGACTGTTTCCAAAACACAAATATTTGAATGATTGTAATCAGTCAGGTATTTGTGTTTGGGAATCAGTCAGGTATTTGTGTTTGGGAACCAGTCCGGTAGATGTATTTATGATTCAGTTAGGTATTTTTGCTTGAGAATCAGTCAGGTAATTGTGTTTATGAGAATAGGTCAGGTATGTGTGTTTTGAAATCAGTCTGATTGAAACTCAAACACACGTACCTGACAGTTTTCCAAAACACACGTACCTGACTGATTTCAAAACACATTTACCGGATTGATTTCCAAACACACGTACCTGACTGATTTCCAAACACACGTACCTGACTGATTTCCAAACACACGTACCTGAATGATTTCCAAACATCCCCACCTTACCTGACTGATTTCCAAACACCCTCACTATACCTGACTGACTTCCAAACATGTGCCTGACTTAGACAGTTAAGGATAATACTACTTATGTATGGACAGAAACTTGTTCCAATAGATGCATGACCTACTCTATACTATCGCTAAGTCATATATTCCTTCTGATTAATGCAGTTTAAGCATCAGACAATGCATATTTTTTATTGTAAAATTCGTTTTTACTAGGTTTTCTGCATGATGACATATGACATGTGGTCACTGGGATTTTATTATTTTAATTTTTGTTGTCGTTCATCTATAATGTAATTTTGTCACAACAATTTCATTTTACAGTCTCCAAAAGAGAAATAACGTATAATACATTATCAAAGCATACCTAAGAAGAAACTATATCGTTAAACGCTTATATAATATGTCCCTCAGTTTTAGTTTGCAATTTGATTTTTTCTCTATCTCTCAGTTTTAGTTTGTAACCCGGATTTGTTTTTCTCTGTCGATTTATGAATTTCGAATAGCGGTATACTACTGTTGCCTTTATTCATATACAATAAGAGTGTGCCTTGCTTTTATTGTAATGCAACATATAATTTATTTATTTGTATCGTTAAGCAGATTTATTTTTACCTTAAACCAAAACTGAACCATCAATATCATTAAACATTACTCTTTAAACTATCATTCCATATTTTGGAACTGTATACTTCCGTTAAACCATAATATTATATCTTAGCAAATTTTGCTTTATTTGAATCACAACACCATTATTAAAGTCTATGCAAAAATTACAGCTTTTTATGTTATCAGGTGTTGGCCCTTAATTGAACAATATTCATTTGGTAAACTCTGGTAAATTTGTATGACTGCCATTACACCATATTTAAGCAACAGTTATTTTTCTTCGATTAATTTCATTTTTTACTTTTCAGCAATTTTGCAAATGCAAGCACATTTTTAAAATTCATTTGAACAATTTCTTTTATATCTTTGTATTTAAGAACATGTTAGTTTCTTTGAATTGGTACACCATAGTATCTAAGTACAACTTATACCTATTAAACCATAAACTAATTAAATATATACAAGTACCATGTTTTAGACTTTTCCTGATCAATGTTGTTTGGTATTTCACACGATTGCGATAGCTTCTTTTTGGAGTTCATTTGAATCCCTTAGTTCCTGTTTGGTACCTTGATTTGTCTTTTCCTTATCGATTCACGAGATTTGATCTCGGTAAACTACTGTCGCCAATTATTAAGGTCTTTCCCCTACATGGGAAAGACCTTTTTCTAATGTTTTTTTTTTTCTTTTTCTTTTTTTTCTTCCAACATTTTTTTGACATGCCCGCTTCTTGTTTCTGTTGAAGGTATTAAGACCAAATATGGACCATCACTAGACCTCACCAAGATGTATTATCAAATGACTCTGTTAAGGATTTCATCATCTCCTTTAGGAGTTATCTCCCTTTTATTGATTTTTTTCAACATTGCCCCCTTTCGTTGATTTTAAAGTTATCATGACCTTAATTGGACAAAATGTAGATCTTATCATGATGTATTACCATGTGAGGCTGAATAGGATTCCATCGTCCCCTATGAGAGTTATATCCCCTTGAAACAATTTCTTTCCTTTGCATTTTTCTCAAAAAGTATAAGAGATAGAATCGATTTGAAAACGGCAACATGTACAGGAACAGATGGCAATGTTAATGAACATGTACAATCATTTTGTTATTAACCCTTATAAGGAGTTATTCCCCTTGAAAAATTGTACATAATTTTAGAAAAATTGTATTTCCAGAACCGGAAGTCGTAGAGACTTGGAACCTTCACCAATAGTCTTTAATTTGTGTGACCTTTAATATGCACCCAAGGTCAAAGGTCACAGAGTGCAAAAAAAAATTACGCTGCAATTTCAAGCTTACATATTAGGAAAACGATAAGACTTTGCTGCATACATACA
Organism: Mytilus edulis; assembly: GCA_019925275.1. Lineage (NCBI taxonomy): Eukaryota > Metazoa > Mollusca > Bivalvia > Mytilida > Mytilidae > Mytilus > Mytilus edulis. The sequence continues at coordinate 13,422,319 of CM034355.1, read as the reverse complement.
GCGTATAAAATGTTCCTCTCGACGAGCTCTACATTTTATATAATAAGCCCAAAAATGTCCGACCGTCTGTTCAAAAGTTACAACGGGATGATTCTTAAAAGTATAGTATTTTGTGTATATCTTTTTAAAGGTAACAGATATCAACCTACTATAAACTGCAAAGATGATCAGTAATTCAAGACCTTCAATTTGAGGTCAATGTCAGGTCATGATGAAATTTCACCTTGACCTTCACATTATACTATGACCTTGACCTTGTGATATTTGAAAGGTTAAGTGGTCCTGAGTTGAATGGTGGTAATCCCATGCCTCTACGACTTCCGGTTCTCAAGTTTGGTATTGCATCATATATTTGATGATTAATTGTGACCTTGGTGAACTTTGAAATTGTCCCAATTCTTTTTTTATAATGTTGTCCTTTAACTGTAAATCATTTACCATTTAACAGATTTGAGATATCTATTGTCGTTTTAGAGATAATGCAGTTTGAAGTTTTGCGAGCGGAGGCATGTATTTCTGAATCAGCAAGAGCTTGCCACTTAAAATGTTTTAGAAATTGAAGAGGTTAACATAGTTATTTGTTTGACCAAATACCAAAAACATTCCATTTAAAAAAACACCAAAAAATCATTTTGAAATTTTCATGTTTTGCATTGACTTTGTAAATTTCATAACTTCTATTTATATCGATGATATTGCATCATTTTTGGCACTTTGTCAAATGGGGTCATCTGATATATCAAATTGAAGGTCTCAATAAACTCTACTTAAAAATGAAAATTTTAAACCTCTTTTTCATCCCAGGCGGAAGGGTGGGGTCATTTAGTGCAAAAATTCAAATTTCTCAGATGGTAAGGTTGTCGCATATCAAATGAAAGAACATAAAGCGTACATTTCAAATTTCAAATTGACGTCCACCAAAAATGGGTTGGATGGGGTCATTGAGTGCAAAAAATAAATTTTCTTTTACTATAGGGTTGTTGTATATCAAATGAAAGGTCATGATGTGTACATTTGAAATATCAAATTCCCAACCTCCAAAAATTGGTTGGATGGGGTTATTAAGTGCAAAAATCAAACTTTTTAGAACATGGCGTTGTCGCATATCAAATGAAAGCTCATCTACCTTGTGTTACATGTATCATACTTCCGATATCAAAAATGTAGGCGGATGAGGTCATTAAGTGTAAAAAGCGAAAAGTTTCAGAAGGTATGCTTGTCGTATATCAAACGAAAGGTCGTACAAAGAACATAACGAAAAAATCACTTTTACAGGAAAGACCTTTCAATTGTTTTACAAACAATTGAGATACTAGTTACAATATATATCATGGTCTTCTCAGTTATTCGGTGAAACAAAACTGGTGTATGCAGACCTATCAATAGCATATTTGTTGATTTCCTCTCACTCAATATACTGCCAATAGCACAGAGCTATCTGATGAAATAAGATTATCTTGATTTATAAAGAAATATCTGTATAACAGCTGATGATTGGTTGGCTACTGATGGGTTAGCGTATGATTGGTTGGCTACTGATTGGTTAGCTTCTGATTGGTTGGCTACTAATGGGTAAGCTTCTGATTGATTGGTCACTGCATTTCGTCATCTCTTTCTACCTAACCGTCTATTGACAAGTTACAAGAATTTGTATATAAAAGTTAAAAAGGTCATGTAAAAACATAATTATTTTGTCTTTGTCTTTTAAAAGTAATAGGCAGGAGCAATTTTGTATTATTTTTTTTTATATCAGAATTCTGCTACATGATCTCATACAATAGTCCTCAAGTCTGCAAATTGGACGTAAAATCCAGGCTTTTGGAAAACATACTCTTTCCTGAAACCACAATGCGCAAATTGCTCAACACGTATTAAAATGTTTCTCCAAAGGATAATGCCTGCACGAAGTCACGAATATGACATTTGCTAGGCATTTTTTTGATGAATTTGAGTTTTCGATTTTAACATTTGATTTAGAACTTTCCAATATGAATTTTCCCCGGAGTTTGGTATTTTTGTGATTTTCCTTTTCTTTTCATAGATAGATTAAAAAAAAAAAAAAAAAAAAAAAAAAGTTCCTCGTGGTAATATATAAACATAGGTAAAACACACATCATTACCATTATTATCATCATCCAAATATATGTAGTTCTTTATTCATCCACTTTCCTTTTTTCAGTATAGTTAAGTAAAATTTATGTTGGTTGATTATATTTTGATTACATATATAGTTTTTTTACACGAACTCCGTTTGATGTGTACTTATAGATGATTGAAGGTTTATTTTTTTTAGTTCAAAGAGGCTTTGACATGGCCTTCACTAACTCAAACCACTTTTAGATTGATACTTGTGTGCTCGTGTTGTTCGTTTTGGTGTTGAGTGTTTTCAATACTGAAATCTGCAGCTAAAGCAACATAAACCCCTTCAGATTTACACTTTAAGGTTAGTTCAGTTGTCGACCACAAGTGGCATCCGCCATATGGATTATAGCCAAAATTCAGCATTTGGCTATAAAAAAATCGAAATAAAGATATTTACATTGTGGTTAAAAAAAAGTGGAATGCATCCATTGTCATCCGTAATAAAGAAATCAGTCAACAGAATCGTGATGACAAAATGATTTCAACTTTAGCATGAAGAACCAGACGTATTGATTCAACCACTGTTATATACGCAACCCTATCAAGTATAACAGTTAATGGAGGTTCAGAAGACTATAATTGAGAAAAATGTTGTCATAAATGTTTTTTGTTTTTTTTTCAGAACAAAAATATTTACATGTCATAAATCATATGATTATTTATCCGGACATTGCTCTTCAACTTTAAACTAGTTTGGCTTTTTGACTATTTTGATCTGAGCGTCACTGATGAGTCTTATACCCAAGCTGGTGTTTTTTTATCGTTGGAATATCTGTAGTCATTGCTTTAATGGTATATTCCGCCTCTTTCACTTATAAGTTTTCATTCTCCCTTTGGTATCTTCAGACTCTTTGACTTCGGAGTTTTCTTTCTAGATTTGGTATCTTCCGACTCTTTGACTGATGATTTTTCATTCTCATTTTTGGTATCTTCCGACTCTTTGACTGATGATTTTTCATTCTCATTTTTGGTATCTTCCAACCGTTGACTTATGATTTTTCATTCTCCCTTTTGTATCTGCAGACTCTTTGACTTATGAGTTTTCTTTCTAGATTTGGTATCTTCCGACTCTTTGACTGATGATTTTTCATTCTCATTTTTGGTATCTACCGACTCTTTGACTGATGATTTTTCATTCTCATTTTTGGTATCTTCCAACCGTTGACTTATGATTTTTCATTCTCATTTTTGGTATCTTCCAACCGTTGACTTATGATTTTTCATTCTCATTTTTGGTATCTTCCAACCGTTGACTTATGATTTTTCATTCTCCCTTTGGTATCTGCAGACTCATTGACTTATGAGTTTTGTGTGTCGATTTGGTATCATCCGCCTCTTTCACCTATAAGTTTTCCTTCTGCCTTTGGTATCTGTAGACTCATTGACTTATGAGTTTTGTTTGTCGATTTGGTATATTCCGCCTCTTTCACTTATAAGTTTTTATTCTCTCATTGGTATCTCCCGACTCTTTGACTTATGTGTTTTGTTTCTCGATTTGGTATCTTCCGACTCTTTGTCTTATATTTTTCATTCTCCTTTTGGTATTTTAAGACTCTTTGACTAATAAGTTTTGCTTGTCGATTTGGTATATTCCGCCTCTTTCACTTATAAGTTTTCATTCTCTCTTTGGTATCTCTCCCGACTCTCTGACTTATGTGTTTTCTTTCTCGATTTGATGTCTCCCGACTCTTTGACTTATGAGTTTTCTTTCTAGATTTGGTATCTTCCGACTCTTTGACTTACATTTTTTCATTCTCCCTTTGGTATTTTCCGACTTTTTGACTTATGATTTTTCAATCTCATTTTTGGTATCTTCCGACTCTTTGACTTATATTTTTTCATTCTCCCTTTAGTATTTTCCGACTCTTTGACTTATGAGTTTTCTTTCTAGATGTGGTATCTTCCGACTCTTTGACTTATATTTTTTCATTCACCCTTTGGTATTTTCCGACTTTTTGACTTATGATTTTTCATTCTCATTTTTGGTATCTTCCGACTCTTTGACTTATATTTTTTCATTCTCCCTTTAGTATTTTCCGACTCTTTAACTTATGAGTTTTCTTTCTAGATTTGGTATCTTCCGACTTTTTGACTTATGATTTTTCATTCTCCCTTTGGTATCTGCCGACTCTTTGACTTACTTTATGATTTTTATTCTCATTTTTGGTATCTTCCGCCTATTTGGCTTATGAGTTTTGTTTGTCGATTTGGTATCATCCGCCTCTTTCACCTATAAGTTTTCATTCTCCCTTTAGTATCGCCCGACTCTTTGACTTATGGGTTTACATTCTCCATTGTATCTTTTCCCGGATTTTTATTATCATAAAATTTATTTTCAGTTTTGTTCAGTAATGAATATTATTATGAAATCTGATATGTCACCACTGACATACCGAAACTTCTGAGAATGAACACGCCATAAGACCGATGAAAAACCTAATAAAACATCACCATTGAGGAACACACACCATCTAATATCGATTCTTGTATTAGTATAAAAGTAGTAACGTACATATTACGGGTCTATAAATAAATAATTGCCGGTGTATATCTATTCGTTTTGTGTTCATCAATTATTTACATGTGTTTGTATATTTGTATTTTAAAAGACATCGACCTCTATATAACAATCTCATTGAGATCCTAGAATTCATATACTTATGAAAATTTACAACGTTGTTCGGAGACTTATCGAACACAAGCACAAACGGTGCTTTTTTATTTACAAATGGGAGTAGATCATTAAAATGATGCATCATTTAGGAAATAGTTTTACAATATAATATATTATCGTTCAATATTTGTGGAATTATGTTTAAGCAAATTTACAGATCTAACATTGTTGGGCTGATGTTTAGGAGACTTGTATATGTATATACATGTATACATATAGACGAGTCTTAATTGTATATATATATATTGACCTATTGGAAGATTGAAGAAGTAAACAAAAATGGATAATAAAACAAATATAACGTTGGAGAAACTATTACAGAATGCAACCGAATCGAACCTGCCATCTTTGCAGCCAGTAATTGTTGTTGACTTCCGGCAATGGTTTCGATACGGATACGAAGTAATTTTATTTGGATATTTTATGCCCCCGTGGACAGTGGTTAATTTATTGATATACACATATATGATATATGTCTTCATTAAAACTGGAATGACATCAAAAACTCATATTTGTTTGATATCGATAGCAGTTTTTGATAGCATAAGTCCTATTTGTCCGAGTATAATGTGGCTTTATGTTTTTGCATTGAAGAAACACATGTATTACCTCCCTTTAGAATGGTGTAGAGCATACCATTACATGACTGAAGTTATACCACAAATCATCACAACTATAACATATTCCTTGACTCTTATGATGGCAATTATTAGATATATTGTTGTAGCACATCCATTCAAGGCAAATGACTTATGTTCAAAGAGACGAATTACTGTGGGAATTATATCATGTGTTGTAATATCCATAATAGGCAAAGGAGTTCCTTTTTTCCACTATAACTATTCTGGAATAACCATACCGGCATTTAACAAACCAAACGAAACCATGCAAGCCTGCGTCATACGAAAACCAAACTGGATAAGGATGGACTTTTTCGAGTATTTAGCCATATTTCAGGCTGTTAGTTTGTTCTGTTTGGTTATTATACCAAATTTGGTGATGTTGGTTACAGAAATTCTTTTAGTGGTTTCTATGGTTAAAAATTCCAAAAAAAGAAAGTATTTGACAAGCAATGTTACCCAAAGAAAAGAAAGGGACACAAGACTGACCCAGGCTACAGTAGTAATAGTTGGTTTGCATCTGATCAATGGGTTGTATGTCTCTTTTGTACAAACATGTGACTTCTTATATTTATTTTTTGACATTATTGTCCTCCCACTTAACGATTTAAGGTCAATTGTAGCCATATCTAATACAATATTTTGGGTATTATTGTTACCTTCCAATTTCTTTGTTACTGCCTGTTTAAGCAGTGATTTCAGAAAAGGATTTAAATCCACTTTTCCGCTCCACTAGTTCCACAGAATGTAAGTAAATGAGGAAGTATGTTAGATATTGTTTTGTACTTGAAATAGTAAAAAGTAAACTCTTCACTCCTTTCAAAATAATGCTAAGTTTACAGATAATGAAGGGGTAACATAATCTGGACTATTCAGTACAGAAAGGATGGTTATATAAACTTTTTAAGTTATGTGGCGTTGGCATTGGATGGTTTGATTTTCTTGTTTGTAATCTTTTTAATAGTATAGATGAGCACCATTGACTTTAAACTGTTTGTGTTCACGATGAAGGTAAATCCAGCAAAAAGTGCTTCGAACACACTAAATTATAAGTGTTATTTTCATTTTGATAAAGAACCTTACAGGAGCGATCTTACTACCATTAAGTTTCTATTCATGCCAATATTTTTGTTTTCAACGAAATATTCAAGTGGGGGGAATTTTTACTCCATCGCAAAATGAGCGAACATCACCCCTGCAAAATCTCGTTTTACAAATAATTAAAAACCCTTAGATACTTAAAAGCTTTGTTATATTTTTTAATTCTTCTAGCATGTATTCTGTTTGTGTAAACCAGTAACTCTTGATTTGTCTTTAATGTAAATGTACCTGAATTTGATGTCAATAAATTCACAAATCACAATGTTTGATTGTTTTGCATTCCTTTGAGATATTGTATTATTTATTGATGTGTCGATTTACTAAATGAGATTTTTTGTTATTGAAATTCATTGTAAACTACTCAAAAAAAGAAAAAAATACAAAGAATATATGAGAAATCAGAATCAAAATCATATAGACATATAACATATATAAACTATTTATTCATAATGTCGATAATAAACGAAATGTAATATCCGTTATGAGCCAATAGAAATATTGGGAAAACGTCAATAAAGGCGATACTTAAACCAAAATTAACCACAAACTATTGAGGTTTCCTATTTCAACTAGTTGCCCTTCTGATTAAGGGCATACGATACAATTACAGGGAGGTAATGACGTTGCTAACGTAAATTGTTATTTTCGCGACGTCAAACTATGACTTATCGGGAAAGATTCAGTTTTCGACTGATCTTTATCATTCAAACTTATCTAACTTGAAAACGAGTTCATGGACACCTCTTTTTTAAAATGCCATTTGGTTTGATTACGCGAGGAGATTATTGTGCCAATTTTCATGAAAACGTAAATAGTGCAATTTCTTTAAATTTGATAAATATAGAATGAAATTCAAAACAGTGTAGCTGTGGCCATTGATTGACACATTAAAATCATCCATTGACTGGGACAATTTAAGTGAACGTTTGTATGTAACGACCAATGCTCACTATGTACTTTTTAAAGACACTTAAACTATGGGGTCACCAAAGGTTCTCAACACCTAAATAAAGTAATTCGAAAAATTAATCAGAAATAACACGATATTTTGATTTATATCAATTATATAAATCAAAACACAAAGGTTATTCCTGATTAATTTTTCGAATTATTTTATAATTAAAGGCATTAAGAAACCTTTGGTGACCCCACAGTATAAATGTCTATCGTAGGTACGTCGTGAACAGTGGTCGTTACAGACAAACGTTCACGTAAATTGTCCCAGTCAATGGATGATTTTAATGTGTCAATCAATGGCCACAGCTACACTGTTTTGAATTTCATTCTATAGCAAAAAATTATGTTTTTTTCTACATTAATGAGCATTTGATAAATTTGAGTTATTTCTGAATAAAAAATGTATAATTTGTTTGAATACTTATGAAATATAGACATACCAAATCATTTAACAAAACACAATTTGTGTTTATCTTTTAAAACAAAAAAGTTGTGTCTTTCTTTTGACGGGGAAAATACGGCCACAAATCAGAATTTTAAGCAAATATACAAAATTTCAACCTCATTTTACTCAAAAAGTAGCACATGCATGTATATTTTTTAATACATATTTCATTTAATCAGGTAATGCATAATCTATATGGAAATTTTTATCAAAATGTAAATACGGTATTAAACTGTATCGTATGCCCGCAAATACCATTTTTCTGTACAAGAAACGAAACACAAATCACTCAGACTAAAGACTAAAAAACAAAATAAATCAAGTGATCAGCTTCATGTCTGTACAAAAATCGGTGCAAGGAAAGAAGAATTAAGTCACACCATTTTCAGTATGTTGCAGATTTAAAAAAAAACTGGTAAAGACATAAATAATTAAGCTCCTTTTTTTGTATGGGAAACCCCAAAGTAACTTTATCTCACCTAGGGGAAATAGTGATGTTGTGATTAGTTTAATGCGGTCACGTGGCGACCCCTTGTGGATCTGTATGGGGTCAGCAAAAAATTTTATGGGGTTAATGACGTCACTTCTACTATAATGGATGACTTCATCTATTCATGTTATTGTATTTCATTGTTTATTTTTATACAAAACTTGACAGGAAAAGTCCCGTGTGCGGTAAATTGGTAATAAGGTTAACTACTGACTCCCTACAGATCCAAAGAGGGATCGGCCGTTGGCCTCACCCTATGAATTTTACAAACCCTCTTTGAATCTGTCTGTTGTCAGTTACCTATAGTGTTTGACCGATTGGTTTTAATACTAATACACGGGTGTCATTCGGTTAAACGAGAGACATGATCGTGAAAGAATATCTAACGGTGGTCAAGTATTGCGAGACAATCGTGAAAGCTCTGGTACCGGATCGTGAAAGACATTTAATGTAAATTCTACTGCAGATTCTGTGAAAAAAATCGCTTAATTTTCAAAACGCGGAACAAATCCGAACAAAAAAATATGTCTGTCAAAATGGTTAACTTCCTCTACATTACTGTGCAATAAGATAAAGAAAATATGCAGCACTTTATGAAAAAACACAAAAGGCGCTATGCATGTTTATGCAATTAATTTTAAAAAACACGCTATTTGTACCTATAATGGTCATATTTCAATATATCATGATATATTTGAAATTTAATCTTTGGTGTATCACATAGTACTGTAAATAAAAAGTATGTTCTTCCCTTAAAAGCGTTAATTTGTTTATAAAAACCTTGAATTTTGTTGAATTTTCATCAAACTGAATATTGAAAGATCAGGCAACGCATTATTTTGATCATGAAAGATAATGCGTGACCGGACTTAATACTAGTAATCAGAAATTAATATTTGAAATTAATTTACGATTTGATATACCAGAAACTGGTTGAAACCTGTAACTTTTTTGATAAGAATAAACATTTAAGCTTTTATTTTTTTATTTTTTTCATTCAATACTTAACTTCGAAAGTTAAAAAACACAAAACTAAAACCGTGTAAAATCAGTGTAAAATTCAGGAAGACCACCAGAATTTAGCCAATAATATGGGTATGCAACATTTAAACCAAAATGATAACCATCTACCAAAATCTTATAGCAAAAATAACATCTTTCATGAACAATTTGAGATTGAACGATAACCAACATTTTGTGTAACAGTACTTTCGTAAGTTCTATGTATCTTTATATAGAACGTAGCAGATGTGGATTGATTTCCAATGAGACTATATACTATAGACTAAGAATACCAGAACGCAAGTGCTGAAATTTCTCGTCTGCTTTACTTATGATAGTATATTTGTTGAAAGTATGCATTTGCCGTTGGCGACGCAAGTAAAAAGCAACAAAAAACCGGAGGTGTACTCAGGTGATCTAGAAAGATAAGGTATTACGCAAATGTATTAACAGGGATGCATAAAGTGGGGGAGCCAAAACTATGTAACACAATTGTTATTATAATATGTCTCTTTAAACTGTAAAGCCTCGGTCACACCTTACCGGATGACGAACGGACGACTAACGGATGAAAATAAAAGTTGTCCGTTGACACCGGATATGCAACGAACGAGAAACGGAAACGTACCGGCCAGAACGGATGTCGAACGAACATCCAACGGACGAGTACTGCATAAAACGGACACCTAATGGAAGCGTACCGGATAAAACGGATAAACAAGATATACGGAAAAATTAAAGGCGACAATAATAATACATGTAAATCGCATAAATATTCAAAATGTTTCTGTGTAACTGGTTTTGGTTTGTTCTTCAAAATGCCGCCAAAGGGCAGTGTCTGGCCTGAATAAGAGCTGCTTGATTGTGAAGACATGCACTTTCTCTAAGATCGATTATGAATAATAAGAATTCATGAACCTTAAAAAATCTAATTGGTATTTCTGACGCGAAATTTTCTATTGGCATTTATATATATCCGTTTCAGATCCGTTAATCATCCGTTTTATCCGTTATACGTCCGGGAGAAGTCAGTTTCACATTCGTTCAACATCCGTTAGACGTCCGTTAGAAGTCCGTTGGTGAATTAATCTACCAGACCTCCAACGGATGAATAACGGACACGTAACGGATACAAAACGGAAACGAAACGGACGAGTACCGTACAAAACGGACGACTACCGGACGTTCAACGGACATTTCATCCGTTGGACGTCCGTTCAAAGTTTTTAACATGCTTAAAATTTTCCACCGGACAGAACGGACGTTAACGGATAAAACATACGCTTAACGGACATGCAACGGATATGGACGGATGTTTAACGGATAAGAACGGACGTCTAACGGACATGAACGGATTGAAAACAAGTTATCCGTTAGGCATCCGTTTGAGCTATCCGTTAAGGTGTGACCGAGGCTACGTTCAAACAATTTGAAACCATCTTGGTTTTTATCAATAATATTGCATCATCTTTTTCATGTGAATGCCTTACGGATATTATAGGAACAGTAAATTAAGTTTCTAATGTATACAAGAAATAGACATGACCTAAACACGAAAATTGCTCACCCATTGTTGTCAATATTATTGAATTTTACGCGACTGTCATACAAGTGAGAAGTTTCGCTAGCTATAAAACCAGGTTTAATCCACCATTTTCTACATAAGGAAATGCCTGTACCAAGTAAGGAATATGACAGTTGTTTTCCATTCATTTAATGTGTTTGAGCTTTTGATTTTGCCATTTGATAAAGGACTTTCCGTTTTATCTTTTCCTTGGAGTTTGGTATTTTTGTTATTTTACTATTTACAAAACTATTAACTGTCAACTTTTACAGGTCATCGTATGGCTTCAACAAACTCATAAGTCGAAGAGAACTGGATAGCGCTATGTTACAAAACGATAAACTACGGAGGGACCAGTCTATAAAACACTTCACAGAAAACGGCAATCTGGGCAACACAAACTCCAAACATACAAAACCATAACCATATAAAACAAATATTGTAATCAGAACGAAACTACAACCACTGGATTACAAGTTACTTACTTGGAATATGCAACTTAAGATTGTGACGAGGTTAACATGGTTGCAAACGTTCAGACCTCAATAAAAACAAACTCTAAATATCAGTTGGAAAACACTTGACTCATCAAATCCATACTAACCACATAACGTGTAATAAAAAGACAAACAACACAAATTGTCGTCCAATCTAAGAGTACCCACAGTTAATGAAATCTAGTTTGAATCCTTATTTCAATCAATAGATAAACCATATTCCCAAAACTATAATATTTATAAGTACAGCTCCAACAGGTTTAGTGATATCTCATACGTCAAAAACAGTCTGGAGGAAGTACGATCATGTGCAAGGCAAAATACGAATATAAACAGAGTTAAGTACCATAAGTGTTACTAGTCGTTACTGGATAACATGAAATGTTAAGCTTAAAATCAAAATCAATGTTAGAACCAACTGAAACAATATTCAAAATTTATTTTTTCTTTAATGCTAAATTGATAACATAAAGAAAGGAAATACCACTTTTTTAATATCGTGCGTCTGGTGCGCTTTTTGGAAGTAACTTTCATTAGGAACGCTCATATATGTACGTACAAAAGTTAGGAGCTATATGACAAAGTATGATTTAGACCTCAATGCTCTTCAACTTCGTACTTTATTTGGCCTATTCAACTTTTTTTAATTCGAGCGTTATAAGTCTTTTGTAGACGAAACGCGCGTCTGGCGCAAATACAAAATTTCATCCCTGGTATCTTTGATGAGTTTATTTAGATAAACTCATCAAAGGTAAATATTTGTACAATCATTGCATGCTTAGGTATCCTGGTATTTTTGCATACTTAGGTATCCTGGTATGTTTGGATGCTTAGGTATCCTGGTATGTTTGGATGCTTAGGTATCCTGGTATGTTTAGATGCTTAGGTATCCTGGTATGTTTATATGCTTAGGTATCCTGGTATGTTTGGATGCTTAGGTATCCTGGTATATGTGTATGCTTAGTTAACCTGGTATTTTTGTTGAGCTTTTTGATTCTAGGTTGAATCTATGTATGCTTAGGAAGCTTGGTATCTTGGATGAACGTTTATATTCTTGTTTGAATTTGTGCATGGTTAGGTCGCCTCATATCTTGAATATCAAGCTTTTATATTCTAGATTTAATCTGTGCATGCTTAGGTAACCTGATATCATAGATAAGCTTTAAGATTCTTAATTGAATGTATGCATGCTTAGATAACCTGGTATTTTGGATATTTGTTTAGATTCTATATTGCTCCTGTGCATGCTTAGGTAACCTGTTATCTTTGATGAGTTTTTATATTCCTGATTGAATATGCGCATTCTTGGGAAGCCTGATATTTTGGATATGCTCTTAAATTCTGGATTGAACATGTACATGCTTAGGTAGCCTGGTATCTTGGATAAGCTTTTAGATTATAGATTGAATATTTGCATGATTTGATAGCCTGGTGTATTTGCATGCTTAGGTAGCTTTGTATCTTTGCATGCTTAGGTAGCATGTTATATTTTATAAACTTTAAGGGTAACACCTGCGTATGAACTGAATAGATTCCTTACCAACCTTACATAAAATACTTATTTAGTCGATAGAAACGTATTTAATACACTTCATCAAACGTTTTATACTATTACGTTTTCATCGATTATGTATATGTGCATGAAGTCAAAATAGGTCTGTGTTCAAGAAGAATGATTATGATTTTTTTAGAGAGGGGTCGGGTTTTTTTTCAAATCATAGCTCATCTTGATTATAAATATTTTAAATATTCATTATTTTGAACAAAACATGTCTATTTGCTTCATTTAAATGCACATTCTATTTTGATAGTAATTTTCAGGTAGTAAATTGTATTAAATGAAAATTTTCGAATCCCTTAGTCTTGGTATTTTTTAACTATTTTTGGGGATGCTCTTTTGGGTCCATTAGTTTTATATGCAGCCTATTTTTAACAATGTTAGCAGTTCTTTTGGGTCCATTGGTTTTTATATGCAAGTCTAGTTTCATTTACTTTGACTCAAAAATTGTTTGGCGGTCGGTTATTCAAGTTCCTCTGTATACAGATTTTATCGTAATGAATATCTATAATACTAAAATTACGAGGTCCAATTTATCAGCCGTCATCACATAAAAACGATGAATCAAAGAATTCAACTTTATATCTAACAAATATAGTACAATGCTGTTGATTAAAAATTACACCACTCCAGGCCCTTTTGTTTTCCACGTAATTAATATTGCCAATAATTAAGAAGTTCCGGGTCGAGTCCGCTACCGATACCAATACTATATTCACCTGTTACCTATTACCTTATCTGTACGTTCCGCATCTGACAGGCGCACCACCAAACGTTGTATTCAGGATTAATATGCTATATGCACGGGTCATAAACACAGGGTTGACACTACTAAATTGTCAAATTGTTACCTATTGTAGTATTTTAATCAGTAAGACTTTCTAAGATAACAATACGAATACTAAAAATCTGGACTAAAAATAAGGCGTATAGGTACAGTTTTCAATTTGTTAGTGGGCATGACGTAAAACAGCGAAGCAAAGAATTCAACTTTATTTATAACTTATATAGGACAATGCTGTTGATTAAAAAATACTCCATTCCAGGACCTTTTGTTTTCCAAATAATTAATATTAATGTTTCAGTTCGACGGGTTCAAACAGAAAGACTTGAAAGCAGAGAAAAACTGTTTATCTTATAATCGGCATGACTTTATCAGATGACAATACTAATACTAAAATAAGGCTTGCGCATAGTTATATACTTTAATTCAGTCACGGACCCGTGATATCACGGGTGTGTTCTAGTGATATCTAGAATTGTAGGGTGTTAACATTCATTCGCTGATTTATATATTTTGAAACAAAATAATGCTTTTTTCTACTAGTAAGTAAGTAAGTAAGTAAGTAAATTTTATTTAGAGTCGGCATATATATACATAATAACAGATAAAACATGAGCTCTGGTGAGATCTTTAACCGACTATCACATAACAAATCATGCAGCATCATGCAAATACTACCAAATAAAAATGAAAAAAACATGTAATATAATGAAAGCAAATCTATTTGATTTGTTAGCCTCCACAGTCAAAGTTCATGTGGCAAGCGCCTCTATGTGAAATTCTAATTATATTTAGCATTAACTTCGCACAAGATCATGGTAATGTCATCCTGTTGATTTTCAATATGAAGTCTTTTCCGATGTAGTCATCGAAACTATTATGGAGGCGACATGCTTTTGTATCGACTATTTGAGTCCTTTGAGCATCGTTAATAAGGTACTGCTTATTACCATTGTGCTTGCACTTATGTTGTTATCTTTTTTACCGGTAATACAATTGGAGACGACATCAATTTGCATCGACTGCGCGAGTACTTTGAACAGGCTTTCAGTAACAACCAGCATTCTTTGATAAGATATTGTTTATTACTGTTGTGTGTGTAGTAATATAACAGTACCAATCTCTTTTGTTTGTTTTTCTATGTACCACTTATTCGTCTGATTTAAATATACAGAGGGAAGTTTGAGATATAGAATAAAAATAGTCCAATCCTACTATATTAGCAAGTCTTTGTGCCAAGCCAATAATGTCGGGAAAAGTTGCATTGACGGGGGAAAAAATCACATTCTGTGGTGTTAGCGTGATTTATAGGTTGTAATATTATTTAGACACTTTTAAAAACTTTAGGTTACTTCTAGGTGTCTGTACGTCTTTTGAGTCATTTGGTTTATGGCTCATAGCCATGTAACCCCTTTCGCACATTTATCGCATGGGGAATTCACTATGGAATCCTACCAACTAAGTTATGTAAGTGGAACCATTATTTATGACAACAACTGGTACTTCATATCTTCATAAAAATACTTGAAAACGTGATCAATCTTATAGACTTAAGTTGACCAGCGCAAAATTCAGAATCGTAAGTAAAGTACCACAAACCACAAATGATTGCATTCTTTTAGATTGGAAATAAGAACGACATTAAACAGTTACGTTCACATTTTGTTGGTTTAAGTGTTCTTGATGAATGTAAATCAAGAACTCGTTATAGACGTATAAAATTTAAAAAGTGTTATTATCATTTACTATAAAGTAATTAATTAAACGTACATATATTATATTGGCCTCAGGCTAATTAAGGGTGTTATAATTTCCGGGCAGCAGGTATAAACATTCATGAAGTATGCATTGCATCCCCAGATTTTGCAAATTAGATTTATACCAAGATGTCCCAAACCCACAATAAACAAACGTATGTATTATTGCCCTTCGTCTGATTCCTTACACTGCACGATTATATCAATTATGCATATGAACTTTTGGTGGCCGAAGTAAATTATTATCAACTAGAAAAAAATCGAAGTTGTATAGTTTAAGGTCAAGGTACAGTAAAGGGGTATGTCACAGTTTTTGCTAATTTTTTGCATACAACTACAGCTCTACTGAAAATGAAAATGATAATGCATTTACTGTAAATTCAAATGTAAACTGAAGTTTTTTTTTAATGCAAACAATGCGACTACTTCAGTATTGCTATATTAAGAACTCGCATTCTGATATCAAATACATATACCTGTATGTAGCTTTCCCTAAAATCACAATAATAATAATGACTCGCATTTTTGTTAACTCTTCAAAAATTGCAAAAATAAATGCATGCAGTAACTTCTAAATTTACAGTATCTCTTTTATTTTCTGAAATATTATTGATTAAATTCTTTAAAAATATGTGAACATTTGGATAGAAAGCACATAAAATCGTCGAAAAATGTTCTTAACTATTTGGTGACCAATGGTTGCATGGTACCAACACCTAATCTTGTAATGAGGATCGTAGCTTAACTAAAAATATAGTAGGTATCCATACACATGTAAACTAAACATGTAAGGATTGAATGGTTTCGTAACGTAACATGTAGTGATGGTGGCATGGTATCCTCGACTTCACATGAAGCGACAGACGTAGTGTAACAACAACAGTAAACATGAATAGGTTCGCATGATAATTAATTCCTCTTCAGGTTATTAGAGCTGTAGGTTGCCCATAACTTAATACTAATGTATAGTAACAGTCGAACAGGACCAACAACATGTCAGGCCCCTAATTTTCTCTATTCTATTGTTTAATATTTTGTTGTCCGCAGTCTTTCGTGGCTTATTACACGAAATGGATTGTACTTGTTGTTGAAATATATTCCTGCAACAGTAGTTTACCGATGTTCAAATCTCATAAATCGATTAAGAAGACAAATCAAATTGAAAAACACAAGCTGAGGGAAACCCATGAACTCAAAAAAGAGCGACATCGATCGCGTCAACAGAATAAGCGTCTTCTGCTATGCACGATTCACCCGCAATTCGAATCCACATTCGGTCAAAAGTAAAATCACAAAAATATCGAATCAGAGGAAAATTCAAAACGGAAATTCCCTAATAAAATGGCAAAATCAAAAGCTCAAACACAACAAACGAATGGATAACAACTGCTATATTCCTGACTTGGTACAGGCATTTTATCGATACAATCGGTAAAATTTGACATTTGGCGAAGTGTCTAAGACTGCGAAAACATGTCGTTAGTAGTTGAGATACCGACATATCGTATCAAGTACCAAATTTGCGATAGTGACCTTTAAATGTATGTAGTTTCTTTCTTTCTAATACCTCATTTGGAGCTGTAAATGAAGTCCGTAAAGTGTAAACAGACACGAGCAATATGGTAAATTATCATCTTTGGAGATATGTAAACCTCATACGGTGGAGCAGAGGGTATGTCACTGCTGATAATTGGAAACTTGAAATCATCAAGTTCCACCTGTGGCAATATCGAGGAAAACATCAAGATATGAAGCAAACATTTTAGTTTCGGTAGTATCCTTAATTTCAATTTCATATCTGGAAGTGAAATCAAAGAATTTACAAGAGTTGTTTTTTTCCTTGTTTTTGAAAAAAGTAATGCATATAGTTTGCTTCATATGAGTACAAAAACAAGTCGACCAGTAGGGTGCATAATTAGTTCCAATTGAAATACAGACTGTCTTTTATAGTATCAATCCCCCAAACTCTACAAATGAGTTGTCGATCAAAAAATCCAGCATTTTAATGTTATTATCTTCGGTGTATTATGTTCATTTGTAAAGCCTACCTACAGAAATCTCTATAACGACTGCTGATTTGCCACTGAATTTCATTACATTTTCTTATCTATCCGTATTTTGGCAAGTAATTAGAAGAATGTGTATATATAAGTTAAAAGTTCATATTAGAAATAAAATTCTTCTTCTTGTTCTTTTAAAGTATTAGATAGGAGCAATTTTGTGGGTTTTTTTATTTCAAAATTCAGTTACATGACCTGATATAATATAGTGCTGCCCCTGTATAATCATGACGAGAATCATATAACATTTTGCACAGTGCATAGTTTAAAAACTGGCTTGGTAGAATTATTCTATATTTTTTTTCTCAATTCTTTAGACATGAATATTTTTTACAGAATATTATAAAAAATATTATTGTTTATACTCGAATACTAACACAAAAGAATGATTAACAGTATCAAACATTTCTTCGATGTAAAACCATTGTCGAAGGCAAGGCCGTGTCAATCACAAAACATTATCCCCATTGTCTTAGGCTAAGGCGGGACAAGCGCCATCTTTATCACCAAAGTTGATACTTTTCCCAGACTGTGCACGTTGTATTTGTACTGATTAATATTTCATGGTTTACTTGATGGTATAATTGTTAGTTCAAATTGACTTTGACCTAGCCTTCAGTAACTCAAAGTACTTTAAGATTGATACCTGATTGTGCATTTTTTTCTATGTTATTTTTTTTTACCACGGAAAACTTCAGCTGAGGCAACACGATCCCGGTTGAAGAGTTAGCCTGTTATACTAGTGGCATCCGTCGTATGGCTCATATCAAAACAAAATTCTGCATTCGGCTATGATACAATTGAAAAAAAAGATAATGAGATTATGGTTACGAAAAGTGGAACGCATCCATACTCATCTGTAATTTAGAATGTCAACCAAATCGTGAACGCATCCGTAAAAATTTTGAAAAGATGATTTCAAATACACCAATAAGAACCTTGGATTTAATAGCTGCTACGTAAGCGCCATTCCCTTTAAATGATATCTTCAACTTGGAAGCTCGCAAGACTGCGATTGAGAAAATATGTTGTCATAAAGGGTTCTTGTTTCTGAAAAAAATCATTTACCTGTCATAAATCATATGAATATTTACTTGGACATTGATTTTGCAATTAGCGGTAACGAAAGACATGTCTTTATCGTTTTAGGTATATATAAGAAGATAATGCTCTTGCGACACTTCTAGCAACCTTGTGTGCTATAGTAATATTTTGAGGTTAATATGATAATATTGACTATGGTAATATATCGTTATTTGTTTGTCTGTCTTCGTATTTTACCACATTGACAATTTTGATATGAACATTTATATAAGTATGAAAAATTGTACATCAAATAATACTTTAAAATATCTCAATACAACAAAAGGCATCATGTTACAATTTCATGAAATACCACATATAATTGTCATCGATTTCACAATGTTTTTATATGGATATGAAGTGATCTTATTTGGATATTTCATGTCATTTTGGACAGTGGTTTTATTATCATAAACTCCACGATGATATCTGTTTTCGTTAAAACCGGTATGACTTCCAAAGCTCACATTTGATTGAAATCAGTAGCAGTATTTGATTGTCTTTTAAATTATGTCCTAGTATAAGGTAGCTGTACTCCTTCAAAATAAATTAAAAAAAAAAAAATTTATAGGCAACTTTGCGGCCTTCAACAATGAAATAACCCCATACCGTATAGGCGGCTATGAAAGGCAACGACATGAAAAATATGAAACAATTCAATTGAGAAAACTGACGGCCTAATGTAAAACAATTTACGAAAAACAATTATGACAGACATGAACCAACGACAACCACTGAACTACAGGCTCCTGACTTGAGACAGGCAAATAAAGAATGTGGCGGGGTTAATCATGTTTTTGAGCGCTAAACCCTCCAAATAACCTGGGACACTGATGTAACAGCACAACATAAGAACAAACTATAAAAATCATATTTCAGGCTTTACTCACCAGATCAATACAAAGCGAAAAACATCCGATAACAAGAATGTGTTCATAGTACACGGATGCCCCAATCGCACTATCACATTCTATGTTCAGTGGACCGTGAAATTGGGGTAAAAAATCTAATTTGGCATTACAATTAGAAAGATCATATCATAGGGAACATGTGTACTAAGTTTCAAGTTGATAGGACTTCAACTTCATCAAAAACTACCTTGACCAAAAACTTTAACTAAAAATTTTAATCTGAAGCGGGACAGACGGACGGACGAACGAACGAACGGACGCACAGACCAGAAAAAACAATGCCCATAAATGGGTCATAAAAACACCGACCTGACGTGGCAGGGTAACAACAAAAAAATACACTAAGTACAGATCTGAGAGTACTCGCAGTTATTTACACCTTTAAGTCGTGCATTCTTGACCTTTCTAAGTTACGATATCAAACATCATTTTTAAGGTCATAAATGTTTTTTTCTTGAACTTTGTCGACTTTAGATACAAATGGGATTTTGGATATCCTTAAGTCGATTTTAGGTTATTCTGAAATCGAATTGTAGAGGTTCTGAAATATTTGTGGACTCAAAAGGTGTATCGTAATATCCTGAAATCGAATTATTGAAGTCCTTAAATATTTTAGGATATCCTTAAATCTCGATTGTTTTCTCTTCATTTAACGTCAGCTCACTTGTCATTCAGTATAGTGAGAACATCTTGATTGTCGAAAGCAAAATATCCTACAAAGGCAATTGTTAGTTTTTTTCGAAGGGAAATTAGACGTACATATACTAAGTTCTGTCATTTAAACGGTAATTTAAAACACAACAGAAAAGTTTGCTATTAAAGGGCCACAGTTATTGTGTATATAAATACTTACATCCTGTCGGTAAACTTGACTGAAATAAGGTTGTTACCTCCCACTCGTCGCCACCGCGGTTGAAATGGTAGTGGTATCCTTCCGGTCGTCAGGAACAAGAGATCGCTTGACATAAAAGTTTCATGCTTTGTAGGATAATTTTTCATAAATACAAAATTTCAATCCTGGTATCTATGATGAGTTTATTTACACCCACTGGGTCGATGCCACTGCTGGTGGAGTTTTTATTCCCGAGGGTATCACCAGCCCAGTAGTCAGCACGTCTGTGTTGACACGAATTATCATTGATATGGTCATTATTATAAATCAACTCTTTACAAAACTTTGAATTTTTGAAATACTAAGGATTTTCTACCCCAGGAATAGATTACCTTAGTTGTATTTGGCAA
Organism: Mytilus edulis; assembly: GCA_019925275.1. Taxonomy (NCBI): domain Eukaryota; kingdom Metazoa; phylum Mollusca; class Bivalvia; order Mytilida; family Mytilidae; genus Mytilus; species Mytilus edulis. The sequence goes on along the minus strand of CM034355.1, from coordinate 13,401,432 downwards.
AACTTCTAGGAATTTTTGGTCCTCAATGCTCTTCAACTTCGTTCTTTATTTGGACTGTTAACGTTTTTTTATTCGAGCGTCATTGGTGAGTTTTGTGTATACGAAACGCGCGTCTGGCGTAAATACAAAATTTCGATCCTGGTATCTATGATGAGAAAAAAGCAAAATCACAAAAATACTGAACTCCGAGAAATTCAATCGGAAAGTCCCTAATCAAATGACAAAACACATCAAACGAATGGAATATTCCTGACTTGGTACAGGTGTTTTGAAATGTAGAAAATGGTGGATTCAACCTGGTTTTATAGCGCTAAACCTCTCACTTGTATAACAGTCGCGTCAAATTCCGTTATATTTACAACGATGCTTGAACAAAACAGACATAAGAAATAAAATAGTCAAAATATGGGTACAGCAGTCATTACTGTGTTTCAATCTCAAAACAAACAATCATTTACAAAAAAACACAAAAGCATCTATCAAATTAAAAAACACATTCATTGCTTCGCGTGTCTGACGTCAGAAAATGTAAACGTCACATAGGAAGAAATTTAGTCGTTCAATGTTTATACAAATTGTTTTTTGTAATTTTACATAGGGAATGGTGGTATACAGGGTTAAAAAATCAAAAGTTATGTTAGAATTAATTTCAGATATTGACCGCGATTCAAAATTTTCCAGAAGTTCATTAGTATTTTTAAGAATCCACATATATGGTTAATACCTCTACGCGAGTAAAATAATTTTTTCGTTTGTCGTTCAAAGTATTTTCAAACTTGTAACAGAACAATAACATAATGACATATAATAGAACAATAACATAATGACGGGATCTTTTAAAGTACATATTTACGTTATAAAAATCAAAGAGTTTATTGGCTATCCTATATCGTCATTCATTAAATTTGACAATTTTTACTGGGTTACGGGACATTGACTTTTTTGAAGTACTAAGTACTGTAAGAACGCAACTCCTCTAGTCCGTTTTTCAGAAAGCTATCATACTTTGTAGGATTGTTTCCAATCAAGTGTAGTTGACCGCATTGTACCGCCATTTTGATATGTCCATTTTATAGGAGTTATGGAGCTTTTACTTTTTGGAAGTATTGTGTAAGTGTCATCTTTTAAACTGAGGAGAAATCAAGAGCTTTGAACGCCGCATCATCAAAGTTAGGGTAAGGGTACATGTACCCCGGTATATATATCTTCTTTATTTATTTATTTATTTAGTTACAGAAAAATTATTAATGTGAGTTACAGAAAAAAGATTGTGTCGGTGTTTCGTTGATGAGTTTCATCCTCCCTGTGGTATCTTCCGACTCCTTTTTTCTTCTTTCAAAATTTAATGAGTGCTTAGTGAAATGATCATTGCATCCCTTTTTTTAAATGTGATTTTTATCAGTACTGAAAATATTACGTCTAATGAAATTTGGAATGTCACCGCAGACAAACCGAACCTTATAAGATATGTACACTCCAAAACAATCTAATTAAACTTCATATATTTACCTGCGTGCTCGTATATATATATATATATATGAAAAAAGTAAAAATCACAAAAATACTGAACTCAGAGGAAAATTAATTCGGAAAGTCCATAATCATGACAATCACATGGCAAAATCAAATAAGAAAACGCATCAAAAACGAATGGACAAGAACTGTCATATTCCTGACTTGGTACAGGCATTTTCAAATGTAGAAAATGGTGGATTGAACCTGGTTTTATAGCTAGCTAAACCTCTCACTTGTATGACAGTCGTATCACATTCCTTTATATTGTCACCGATGCGTGAACAAAACAAACAGACACAATAGTTAAAAATGTCAAAAATAGGGTACTGCAGTCAACAATGTGTTATCATTTCAATCACTGTAAAAACAACAAATGTAACGAAGAAGCACAAAAAGGCATACATCAAATTAACATCCTCATTTTGATTATATTATACGACTTTATTTATCTATGTAAAATGCACCCATCAAGGAAGGAGGGTTTTGAGTACTGGTGTAAAATTGCGCGTTTGAAATTCGCACAGGTAGACATGAAATAATTTTGTCGTTCAAAGTATGACGGGATGCATAAATACAGTCACGCAAAATAGATATAACAAAAACTGACTAAACAGTATAAAGTAATAATAAATAAAATAGTAGTGTGGTTCAAAGTATGACGGGATACATAAGTACAGAGTCACGTCAAATGTATATCACAAAAAAAGTAGGTTAACAGTAAAAGTACTATTAATAAATAAAATAGTTTTTTCATTCAAAATATGACAAGATGCATAGGTAAAGAGTCCCATCATAAAATAATGATGTCGTTCAAAGTATGATGGGATACATAAGCACAGAGTTGCGTCAAAAGGGATATCTAAAAAAAACCAGACTTAACAGAAAAAGTAATATTAATAAAGACAAATAAAAGAATAATATAACCCGTTATTAAGATGATAAACAACGTCCGTACGCAAAATCTATACTTCAAGACCATCGTGTATTATTTGTGAAGTTGATACGGAATATTTATCAACAAGTTCTGGGTACCTTCCGATGAACTTTTTTCGAAAAAGGACGAGACGTTCTTTGACATACCCTGGTTCATCAATTTTCTGCTCAGACATTGGTGACGTTTTACAAAGTCTGAATGCTGCAAGCTCTTGAATACCGAATAAGTTGGGAAATGTATATTCCATATGCAGGTGAAGTTGGTATATTGCTACTAAGGTTGGGGAAATTGATAATTTCAAAATCAAAATCGTCTCGTTTGTCATAGATGCTAAGATACTAAGATGAATGCGTATGTCAAATTCGAGGTATAAGTCTAAAAATGAGGCGGAGGAAGCCGTGTCTGTTGTCTCTTTAATTTATAGTTGTGGTGGATATATTAATGGAACCCAATCAGAAAAGTTCGGATTGTTAATGGAAAGAACATCATCAATATATCTGAAAGTGAAATTAAATAACCTGGCTTCTTTGATCTTCTTGTTTTTGACAAGTGTCTGAAGGAACTCCGATTCATATGAAAATAAGAAGAGGTCAGCAAGGAGGGGCGCGCAGTTCGTTCCCATAGGAATGCCGACAATTTGTTGAAAAAGTCTACCTCCAAACTCAACAAATATGTTGTCGATAAGAAACTCCAGCATACTGAACACTTGTTCTTTTGTGAAGCATGTTTTACCTTTTTGTTTGTCACTATTAACGACATATGCCTTATGAAATCCCAAAGTAATAAAGTTATAGCGTATGCTACCATTTTTATGTTAAAAGGCATTGTGGATTATTTCTTTTAGGCGATTTTTCAATTTCACATGGGGAATGGTGGTATACAGGGTTGAAAAATCAAAAGTTTTGATAGAACTAACTTCAGAAAAAGAACGAGATTTAAAATTGTCTAGAAGTTCTTTAGAGTTTTTAAGAATCCACATATGGTTAATACCACTACGCGAGTAAACAGTTTCACAGTATTTCTGAAGACTTCTTTCACTGCGGATTGAATTTTAGTCAATCTGATGGACAATTCTTTAGTGGAACATGAAGATGAGCCAGCAACATACCGTTGTTTGTACGGAATTTTATGAAGCTTTGGTATCCAATACAAACAAGGTAAGTCCTCCGATTTGGTGTTCAATGTAATGTTTATTGAAGCCATGAAGGACTTATGATTTGCTAAAATCTCATCCTTGTCCAATGATATATCTTTGTATGTGGGATTACCTGAGTGCTCCTCTATACCCAATTCTTTTACAAGTGATTCGTAGTAATACGATTTACATACAAAGACAATATTATTTGAAGCTTTGTCCGCAGGAACAACAACGTACTTATCATGAAGAGATGATAGACATTTCATGGCCTCTTTTTCTCTGAAAATGGACTTTGGTCGATCGTTCACACAGTTTTTCAACTTGTGAATGCGACGTTTTATGAGAGACCTGATAGTTTTAACCTATTCTGACAAAGTGTCCAGTTCAACATCTTCTCGCTTAGCCCATGCTCTGGCGTAGTCCTCAATGGAATTCATAATTATTTTGAAGTTATGGTTCCAAATATGTGTTGGGGTTCTCTAAACTTAGGACCATGAGAAATCACCTTTCGGAGATTTTCATGTTGAATTATGTTTAGATCTCCAGTTATAACATGACCAGAGGGGCTGTAATTATAAGGCGAGTGGGAACAGTCACATGTCGGAGGGTTTTTTAAGTATTGTTCTAAGTCAAGGTCCTGCAATGCTTGTTTATAGTTAAATATTTTAGGTGCAATGGTTTTGGTGTAACTGTAGGATGAAAACGAAATCAGAGATCTACATTTTAATAAGATTGACCTCATAAGAACGACGAAAGGTCTAATAGAGATTTCCAATAAAATGACATTACTCGACATAACCTCTCACCGAATCTCGGCCTTTTGTAGTGAAGGACGAAGGAGGGGAGCATAGACAGCATGAATTGTTGGCTCGTTGAATACACATACTTTGTTGGAATAAATGTTATTTTAAAATTAGCACTAACTACTATATTAATTCTTTACATATTTTGTTTTTAAATTTGGGGTGATTTCATTGACAACAACCTTAAAGGGAATAATTAGTTCAATTACGGGTAATCAAATACATCGATCATTACTTCGTCATTTCACTTGACCCATATATTTTTTTCTCTCAAACGATGAATTCTTAAAGCTCATAAATCAAAATTAAGTTTGAACAAATGAAAATAATGGAATCTGAAGCGTGATCATATTCCCATTTTAAAGTAATAAGATAAAAACAAGAGTTTCAAACACGCCGGAGTGTAAAAGGTGTACACGACTTGCTTCTTCTTCTTTTTTTTTAGCATACTTCTATAATTTATTTCAAGATACTTTGGTCGAAGGTAAAAATTCAGATCACTGATGCATCTTTCTGATAGTACTGGGTCACCTTTCCGTAGTATTTTATCAAATGGAATTTATGAGGACGCATCTGCAGGAAAAAATATGATTACACTTTACTGAATCTGTTAATTTGTTTATATCTTGTCTTTAATTATTGTGATCCATGGATTCTAGGAAGGGCCCGTACAAACGTTGGTGTAATTTAACGTCAATGGTTCTTAAACTGTTTTTTTTTCTAAAATATTTGGCGTTTAATTATAAAAATACGTATGAAAAACGGACATATACTGACAATTTAATTGTATATTTGTTAATGGTCTTTTTTTAGTTTTATGACCAACTTATGATAGCATGGGAATATTATATTTACTGGTCTGTGCATCCTTCCGTTCTTCCGTTCTATTCAAAATATAAAACAATTAATTATATACAAAATATTAATTTGACCAAGATTAAGTGGAGCACTGAACATGGAAATACTATCATGTGAAGGGGCACGGTGTCTTCAGGCCACACATTCTTGTTGCAAATGTCTGATTAATAAACGTTCATGTATATATATCTTCCAGACTCATAACTGTCTCTTTGGTCGCGCGCTCGTCTCGACAGTAACCTCTCAAAGTTCATCAAGGGAATAGAAACATAGTGACTATCGGTCTTGTTCACTTAAACCATTGCCAAAGTGGAGAGTCCGTTTAGATGAGCGGGATGTACAAGTACGCAGTCCCGTCCGTCAGGGTGCCTCTTTTAGATGCAATGTCACGCTCTCTAAATGTTAATTATACAAGAAATATTTGCCACTGGACGTTAAGCAACCAACTGTCAATCAATCGACAGTAGCGTAACTTGAATTTTATTTCTGGTGAGGCAAATGATTTGAATCTCGGCAGTTAAAGACGTCAATGCCAGTAGGAAGTGGACGATTAATTGAAAATATGTGAATCGCAAAATAGGTGTCGGTGATTATACTCTTGATAGATAACACAATGATAAAAAGATACTGTCTATGAAAAATCCAGATTTGTGGAATTCTATCATGAAATAATATTTCTAGTGCTCATTTAATCAAATATATTATAATGAAACTTCTGCTTAAAAGCTTAATTCTCAGTATTCGGTGAGGTATTAGAATTACCGAATCCACTATGTCTCTTAACTTATAAGTTTAGCTTTGTCAACATGTATGTTGATAATAACTGGGAGAACTATTAAGTCTTGGTTATATTAAACAAGATAGAAGAGTACTACATAAAATGTAGGAATGCCAAGTGTCTGTTGAAAACTTTGCCCACCAAAGTAACAAGTTCGCTGTAAAAAAAAAACAAGCATCATTTCAGTTTCACGGGTATGACCTCTTGTTTGGATCAGATTTTTGCGAGTAATACTTTGTCTGTTACTTAAGAAAGATATTTGTATCTATCTTGTTCATTTTAAATTGCATCTTGGATCCGCATCTGGCAACAGCATCTTATTATATTATGTTGTTCAATGTTACTTAATACCTTACACATTTTTGTTAATGATTTACACATTAAATTGAATTCGGTGACCCCCTTTTAGTTGTTTATCAATAAAATGGATAAACTACTCTAAGTTATAAAATTGAGAATGGAAATGGGGAATGTGCCAAAGAGACAACAACCCGACCATAGAAAAAAACAACAGCAGAAGATCGCCAACAGTTCTAAAATGTAGCGAGAAATTCCCGCAACCGGAGGCGTCCTTCAGCTGGCCCCTAAACAAATTATACTAGTTCAGTGATAATGAACGCCATTCTAATTTCCAAATTGTACACAAGAAACTAAAATTAAAATAATACAAGACTAACAAAGGCCAGAGGCTCCTGACTTGGGACAGGCGCAAAAATGCGGCGGGGTTAAACATGTTTGTGAGATCTCAACCCTCCCCCTATACCTCTAGCCAATGTAGAAAAGTAAACGCATAACAATACGCACATTAAAATTCAGTTCAAGAGAAGTCCGAGTCTGATGTCAGAAGATGTAACCAAAGAAAGTAAACAAAATGACAATGATACATAAATAACAACAGACTACTAGCAGTTAGCTGACATGCCAGCTCCAGACTTCAATTAAACTGACTGAAAGATTATGATTTCATCATATGAACATCAGGCACAATCCTTCCCGTTAGGGGTTGAGTATCATACCATCATAACATATATGAGAGGAACATATAACCCGTGTCATGCCAACAACTGGTTTTTTAATAAATGTGTTTAGTTCACTTCAAGGGATATAAAATATTTTCCCTAGAAATATCTTTTGTATTTGGACTCCGATAGGCATGACGTTAAGCACGATAATGCGTCTCAAATGGTAACGTCAATTTCTTACGTTTTACGGCGATTAATGATTATTTGGGATAAGTTTTTTTATTTCGCTTGTAATTTTTGTTTTGCATATCAATATAGATACTTCTTAATGATTGGTGTACTGAATATGCATGAAATATTACCACTGAAAGTAACGTAAGCAACAAACAACAAAATATATCGTTTTTGGGTAATGCATAAATCTATATGAAATGAGAAGATATATACGGTATGATGAGTGCCAATGAGACAACTCTCTACCAGAGACCAATTGACATAAAACATAATAAAATGCAATGTTTCCCCATTTTGATCCGAAAAGGAGGAAGATATATATTTTGCTTTACTATAAAAAGTTTTTCGGGAATTACAAGTTAAACGGGTCTTGCTTATAAAATTCAATTTACTAATAGTGGTACAATTAGATTAAGAAATGAAACGATTGTCAGAAATAAAAGGTTAATCATATAATTCATCTCATATATTTACAAGCTTTGTATGATGTGGAGAGGTATATAGCCAATGGCACGCTTTAGGCCCAATTTCATTTTCACTTTCAAGTTCTATACATATGAATTTTATTACAGAGAAATAAAAAAAAATCGAAGTGTTACGCTTCCCAAATTTGAAAATTTGAAAAAGAGGATTTCTTATCCTCTCATGATACTAACTTTTTCACAACTTAAGAACCTCATCTAAACGAACAACCCCAGTCATCGGATATTTTTTTTTATATACTTTGTGGTCTTATTGATAGTATCTGACCATCAAGAAAATTCTGTCTGAGGAAATATACAGATGATCCACCATAAATAGCGTACCCCGAATAGACAACGTTGAAAACGTATGAAAATCGTCCAGTGGACAAACTTGCAAGACATTTCATTTCTATGAAAACGAAGTCATTTTGACTACGCAAATTATTAAAAACTATGTAGCTGTTTCGCAAAGTTAAAGCACAATTACGGAAAAGCTCTATGTAGCATGCAACTAATCTAATTTTCCAATGAATAGCGTCGCAAATGCCAATTTAGTTGTAAAAAGCGGCAAAATCCGACATTGGACATCTTGCAAGACATTTTCCAGAAGCCGTTGCATTTTTAAATGAAGTGTGAGTGCTGCAAAAATTCGATTCTGATATGGTCTATGAATGTACTTTTGTGAGCATAATTTACACAAACGAAATATCATATAATCTTATATTTTAAAACCTATAAATTTTGATAACTTAACATTTTCCAAAATCTGACCATAATGACCACTATTTGTTTTTACCAAAAAATAACGTTGATCGTTACAGGAACGCTTATTCAGTAATATTGTAATACTTTATATATAAAGCACATCATTCATTCGAATTTTCGTGGATATAACACTGTTTTGTAGAACACAAACACCCCTGCTAAAGTTATTATGCGTAAAGTCTGTTACGTCTGACACGCATATTTTTGACGTTTTGTGAATATGTTGTCCTTATTTCAGACTATAGTAAAGTATGATAAAACAATTTGCACTTTTTTTCGAAATAGTATTTACCTGTCTAGTCTATGGATATACGTTTTATATATCTTAACTGTTATGATTTTATAGAAAAGCTGTTTATTAGTATGGACTTGTTGGATACACAGTATTGACGCAATAACGTGCGTAACGTCCTAGCATTCCCGTTAAACAAATTAATACAGAACAATCCCTAATCGAACACACCTCAATTCTAAAAAAACAACATATATAGGTATTTCTTTATCAAAACATTTTTTTCATAACTGAAAAATACTATTGTTTATAAATTAAAAGGAAGCGATAGTTTTATCTTTATTTTTAACCTTTATAAAGAGACAGATTCTGATAAATTCTGCTTTCGATATTGCTGAAATTGTAAGAAACAGAAATATTTTCCCCGCAACAAATATAATAAAAAGATAGATAAACTATAAAGAAAGACAGAAAAAAAAGTATAATCAAAGCCATGAAAGATCTTATGTCAGTTAAATAAAGGCGGGATCTGGAAAAACCACGTGATTAATAAAAATGCATAATTTCTATTATTTTTCGTCATAATAATTTTTTTTATAAGGTCGAACATTCCAGTGTGTGATTTTAAAAGTCTTGGAATACTTTGTTTAAACTTAAGCGACGTATTTAATCAAATTCAATGGTTGGCACTATACCGTCCCATTAGGTCCGTACGTCGAGTTACGTACGTATGTCATTGTATTGGAAATCTCTAGTAGAACATCACCATCGATGAACAGAAAACCTAATATCGATTCGTGTATTAGTATATTAATAGTCATGTTCATATTACAGGTCTAGTACGTATAAACAAATCTTTGCCTGAGTAAACTTTTCGTTTTGTGTTCATCAATTATGTACATGTGTCTGTATACTTGTATTATAAAAGACATCGCTTTCTATATAGTAACCTCATTGAGATGCTAGAATTGTTATATCTATAAGAATTAACAACGTCGTTCTGACATTTATCGAAAACAACTATTGCTTATTTTATTTTCAAATGTGGGAAATTCATTTAAATAGTGAATGTTTTAGGAAATAGTTTTATATTGCAACATTTGTGGAATTTTGTTTAATAATATATATTTAAAGACCTATTGGTAAGTTTGAATTAGTTTTCAAAAAATGGATAATACTACAAATAAAACATTGAACGAATTATATAAGAATGCAACAGAATCTTACCTGCCATCTTTGCAGCCAGTAGTTGTTGTTGACTTCCGGCAATGGTTTCGATACGGATACGAAATAATTTTATTTGGATATTTTATGCCCCTGTGGACAGTGGTTAATTTATTGATATACTCATATATGATATATGTCTTCATTAAAACTGGAATGACATCAAAAACTCATATTTGTTTGATATCAATAGCAGTTTCTGACAGCTTAAGTCCTATATGTCCGAGTATAATGTGGCTTTATGTTTTTGCATTGAAGAAACACATGTATTACCTCCCTTTGCAATGGTGTAGATCATACCATTACATGACTGAAGTAATACCACAAATCATCACAACTATATCATATTCCTTAACTGTTATGATGGCAATTATAAGATATATTGTTGTAGCACATCCATTCAAGGCAAATGACTTATGTTCAAAGAGACGAATTATTGTGGGAATTATATCATGTGTTGTAATATCCATAATAGGCAGAGGTATTCCTTTTTTCCACTATAACTATTCTGGAATAACCGTACCGGCATTTAACAATCAAAACGAAACCATGCAAGCCTGTGTCGTACGAAACTCAAACTGGATAAAGATGGATTTTTTCGAATATTTAGCCATATATCAGGCCACAGATTTTGTTTGTTTGGTTATTATACCAAATTTGGTTATGTTGGTTACCGAAATTCTTTTAATTGTTTCCTTGGTTAAACATGAAAAAAAAAGAAAATATTTGACAAGTAATCTTACCCAAAGAAATCAAAGGGACACACGACTGACCCAGGTTACAGTAGTTATAGTCGGTTTACATCTTGTCTATGGAATGTATGGCATTTTTGTAAAAACTGTTGATATCTTATATTTATTTTTTGACATTATTGTTCTCCCAAATAACGATTTACGGTCGATTGTAGCCATATCCAATACAATATATTGGGTATTTTTGTTACCTTCGAATTTTTTTATTACTGCCTGTTTAAGCAGTGATTTCAGAAAAGGATTTAAATCTGCTTTCTCAGCTCAATCAGTTTCACAGACTCAAAAGTAAAGAAGGAGGTATGAAAATGAGTATCTTGTCACTTAAATATTGTAAATAGTAAAACTTTTTAATCCTTTCAAAATCATGTTAATTTTACAGATTGATGAATGAGATAATACAATCTGGATACTTTTAAAGTTAATAAAAGTCAGTTGTATAAACATGTGGGAATTGTTGTACTGTGAAAGTACTTTTATTCGTTGTTTGTGCAAAAATAACATGTTCGTGGGTTATTAGTTTTTCTTTAACTTCGAGTTTATAACTTGAAGCCATCAGAAACAAAGATTTTTTTAAAATTATAATGATCTGTGGAACATTGCAAAATACGGTGTTAATTTTCACTAACTTGTTGTCTTTCATTTCATTTCTGACAACATTCGTCTAAGTTTTAATAAACAATTGTTTCGAAAATAAGATGATTTATCTATGCTATCAATTGTCTCGATTAAAAGGAATTGCAAAGTTAGCATTTTAATTGTTGCGCATGATTAATTTGAATGGTAATAATTTTTCGAAGAAAAAATCTTAATATTTCTGAATTTTATGTGGATTTTTTGTGATTTAAACCATTGACAGTTATACTAGTGAGTCATTCAAGGTCACATTAGAAATTGATGCTGTGAAATGCAAGGATTTGACATAATAGAATTTGACCTGCTAAATTTAAAATCTGCAGGATCGTATGTCCAGTCAGTAATAGGCAACGTCAGTAGTAAACCAGTTAATAGCAACGGCGGATGTCCAAGTCGATGTACTAAATGTGAAAACTGTGAATAATAACAATCGATAAAAAAAGACCACAGGAATCTGATTATGATTCCGATATCTATTCGGAATATACCCAAAAAAATGAAACCAGAAACTGTACACAATAACCGTGTCAATTTGATTGACGGGTCACCTCATGACCAATTTTCATAAAAATAAACACTGTTCAGAAAAATTAGATGATATATTTGCGCTTAAGAATTTAGTGGTTTGACTAGCCAACAGTATGAATAAATTTTGTGACATCTTAACTAAACGGATGGGTGATATTGGAACTAAACTTCTAAAACAAGTGGAGAATATGATCAACCAAAAAGTGTTGGAAGAAATGAGAAAAGTTAAGGAAGAATTGAAAACAGAATTAAAAACAGTGTCTGAAAAAAAGTCATTTCCTTAGAACAATAATATCCAGATGTGGTAAAACATCCAATCTCAAGTGATCAGTCAAGACATTTTTTCAATTGCGAAACAGAGAAGGAAAACATTTCTTGTAAAGTTGAAGGTTAAATCAATGATGGACTACACTTAGAAAGTATTCCAGTTGCCGCTGTAGAGCGGAAAAAAATAACCATCCAGGTAAACACGGAATTAGAGTGCTTAGAGTCTTTCAGTCGTTTATGTGTGGATTGAACATACATAAATGAAATTAAAAAAAAAAGAAAGCAATGAATGAGGTTGTTAAGTTTGATATATGCCTTTTTGTGCTTTTTTAGATAAATATTTGTTTGTTTTTATCGTTACTAGGATACTTGTAGTACTTGCACGTCCTGTCATTATTGTTTGTTATATTCACATATTCTTGTCTTTCATTTTTACTAATATGCTTTGTCTATATGGCTTTTTGTGTTACTTCGAAAATGTGTTTGTTACTTGTCTTTCATTTTTGCTTTGTGCTTTGTCTATATGCCTTTTTATGTTTCTTGTTACATAAATGAAGTGTTTCTGTACTTATACATTCCGTCATTGTGTTATTGTACTATTGTAAATTTGTGTATTATTGTCTTTAAATTTTCCAAATATGCTTGGTCTATATGCCATTCTGTGCTTCTATGATACATATTTGTATGTTGTTTTAGTAATTAAGATTATAACACAATGACAGCTCTATTTTTTACATTTTTACCTATTATGACTGTTTGTTTTGTTGATGCATCGTTGTCAATATAATGGAATTTGACGCGACTATCATACAAGTCAGAGGTTTAGCTATCTTTAAAACTATGTTCACTCCACAAGAAAATGGTTTTACCAAGTCAGGATTAAACAGTTGTTATTTCTTTTTACAAATGAAAAAATGGTATTTTATACTGACAAAATCTGCAAATCAATCTTAAGGAAAACGTATTTTATACTAAAGATTGATTGATTGATAGTCGGTTGCTTGACGTGCAGTGGCAAATATTTCATACATATTCAGGGCGATGATACTAAAGATAGTTGACTTGTATTTGTATTATAATTTAAGAAAAATTGTTTTATATAGTCTCTCATAACTCTTTATAGAGTGGCTATTGTTGTTAAACTTGTATTAATAAGCTGTATATGTTATGTGTAACAAGTTATGAGACTTAAATAAAGTCTCAATCTTGTCTAACATGTCTTGTCTCGTGTAATCAGAAGTGATGCCATCGATTAATCCGAGATTGAATAATCAACAGATTAACGATTATCAAAGATGTTTATCGGGTCGACATAATTATCATGTCACCCTTAGAAAACAATTACAGAAAGAAATGCTACAAATGCTGCATTAAATAATGAGATAATTCTCATGAAATTGAAAAGCAAGCTTAAGACAGAAATATTATTTATGTTTTCGTATGATGATTATGAAGGGATAAATGAACACGTCATCATTATATATCATCACTGGAAGTATCATTATATCGTCTATTTAAACTATCTTTTCTTCTCTCTGAACCAAGTGTTTTCTGTTGGTTTTGTTGTGTTTTTTTCGTCATTTTTTCAAACTTTACTTTTAAAAAAGAGGCAAAAGATACCAAAAGGATATTCAAATTCATAAATCGACAATAAACTGACAACGTCATGACAAAAAAACGACCAAAGGACAATCAACTGTATACAAAACACAACATAGAAAACTAAAAACTGAACAAACACAAACAACTTACTATAAATGTTGATATTTCGCAGTTTCAATGCATAAGGATTTCGCGCAGCAAACCACTCTTCTTGCTAATATTGTTGTTTTCAAAATATTCAGGTAGGGTAAATTTTTCGGGCATTTTTCTTAATCGGAAAATGAGCGAAAATACTCCCTCGCCAATATTTTCGATAGCATTACTTGTCTTCGTCTAAACCAGTATATCTTGATTTGTCTTTAATGTAATAGTTACCAAATTCAATGTCAATCAATTCACAAATATAATGTGTGTTTATTTATGTATCGATAAACTGAATAAAAGAGTTACAAATAAACATGGAATTTAAGGCTTTTGTGTATTAAGACAAAGGAGAGGTGAAAGATAACAAAGGGACATTTAAACTCATAAGATACGATATTTCCGTGCTTGCATTTCCTATCATGATTTTCTTGATAGAGGGTTGCTGCTCACAAGGAAGCTATTAAACCAAGAGTTCCAAATAGTGAAGTTGAAATCATCCCTTCGTAAATTTTACGGACGCCATCACGAGTTGGTTGACCATTATGGAATAACCGTTTCAAAAATTATATCGGATATGTTCCTTACGTCGTAACTACAATCCCTTCCCTTTCATGAATGTGACCTACCGAATTAGACTATTTACCGGATTTTTTGTCACATAAGCAACACGACGGGTGCCACATGTTGAGCAGGATTTGCTTACCCTTCCGGAGCACCTGAGATCACCCCTAGTTATTTGGTGGGGTTCGTGTTGTTTATTTTTTGGTTTTCTATGTCGTGTCATGTGTGCTGTTGTTTGTTTGTCTTTTTCATTTTTAGCCATGGCTTTGTCAGTTTATTTTAGATTTATTAGTTTGACTGTCCCTTTGGTATCTTTCGTCAAACAGACAAACAACAGTGCAAATGACACAACATAAAAAACTAAAGAATAAGCAACACGAACCCCACCCAAAACTAGGGGTGATCTCAGGTGCTCCGGAAGGGTAAGCAGATCCTGCTCCACATGTGGCACCTGTCGTATTGCTTATGTGATAACAAATCTGGTAAATAGTTTAATTCGGTAGGCCACATTCATGAATTGTAGTTACGACGTAAGGAACATATCCGCTATTATTTGTGAAAAGGTTATTCCACAACGGTCAACCAATTCGTGATTGCGTCCGTAAAATTTACGAAGGGATGATTTCAACTTCACCATTTGGAACTCTTGCTTTGATAGCTTCCTTTGAGTAGCAACCCTCTATCCAGAAAATCATGATAAGAAATGCAAGGACGGGAATATCGTATCAATTGGGAGATATATACCCCGTATGCAGGTGCTGCTGGAATGTTGCTACTTAGAAATGGAAAGTTCACAATTGGAAAGCTGAAATCATCTCTTTCGTCGTTAAGTTTTGTTTTCAACCGACCCTCATTGTCAATTTCTAGACGTTAGTCAAGATATGAGGCCGACTTAACTGTATCTGTAGTATCCTTTATCTCTAGTTCGATTGGATAGAGGCGTTCAACATAATCACCAAAGTTTGAATTATTTAGTGAATGAACTTCATCTGTATAGCGGAAAGTACAGTTAAAGGATATTGCTAACTTCCTATCTTTCTTCCTAAGAAGTTCCTGTATGAAGTCAGCCTAATAATAATAAAGAAACAAGTCGGGAAGAAGAGGGCACAATTTGTTCTCATTGGAATGCTGACAGTCTGTTGAAAAACACGTCCTCCGAAATTAACAAATATGTTGTCAATCAAGAAATCAAGCATCTAGATAATGTCAGTTTCAGAGAATATTTTGTTTGAATCAAAGTGATCCTTTACAAAGTAGGATTTATCCCTCCCTAAGACAAGATACTTGTATCTACGTTGGCCATCCATTCGTTTTTGGAAAATGACGCTTTCAGCGTCTTGTTCCAATACTGCTGACCTGAACTTCCATTACATTTCTCTGCCTTCCGTGCTTGGTTTCGTATATTTTCTTCCCCATTACATTTCTCCGCCTCCCGCGCTTGATTTCGTATTTACTATTTTACATACAACCTGGAATCTGCCTATGATCATGTGTAGTAATAAACCGGGAACCAGTTTACATACCTCCGGTCCTTCTTATTACCAAAAAGATCGAAGTGTACCAATCAATGTAGTTAAGATACTCATAAATCTATTTTTATAACTTTATTGATTATGTGAAGTAAAACTAAAACATTGCTAAAACATTAAAGATATATAATTAATCGGGGAATACTTGATAGTCTTTTCGTTTTACAAACAACTGCCTTTTTTATAAAAAAAAATATATAATATGTCCGTGTTGGTCAACTTTCTACTGGTTATAAGACAGATCAAAGTACCGGAAATCCGACTCAATCTTTGTTTACAAAGTTACACCTGTAGAGTCTGTAACAGACTGTATCTGTATGACATGTGAATAAATTGTCGATATAGATTATAGATACTGGCTTTAATACAACGGTTTGAGAGAGCGCAGCGGATTTATTGACGGGCGGGAGAACAGATTTGAAGCTCCCTACGTTTGATGCGTGCATAACAGTGTCGTCATAGCTGATTCGGAGCGATCACTGTCTTACAAAGGATGAGTTTGCATAAAATACGGTGTTTTACTTACTGGAATGTAAATAAACTTTGGACATGCTTTTTTGAGGAATTCGTGTGGTTCAAAAGCGTAAATCAGCCCCTCAACTACTTTTTACATAAATACTAACTTCAGCCCTTCAACTCCTTGTTCGTCCTTGTCTGGAAATCTTGTTGAAGTTCCAGTTTGGCAAGCATTTTGGAGACTTATCCATCCTCTCTTGACTTGTAATCTCTGGTGATAAATTTTGCCGCTTGACATGTTTTATTTTGTTATCGGATAGGGGTCCCATACTATGGTTCCATATTAAATAATGAGATCAATTCCTAAAGTTCTAGTTCATTATCCAATCTGACACAAATTTCAATAACTGGAATGCCACCCAAGTTGAATATATGGTGGCCCACTATAACAGCATAATTACTTGGAATTGTGTTTAATACCATGGTTCAAAAGCATAAACTTAAATGGAGACAGAAATTTGACATGAAAGATTGTGGATTAGTGTAAATTAAAATTAGCTTACTATGATATATGGTTCGAATGAATATCAAATTGAGCAGAGTTGTTATAAAATATCAATATGACAGAGAAGTGGTTTCAAGTTTTATATAAAGGGACCTGACTGACATGAAATAAAAAATAAAAGGAGTATCCCTATTTGTCTAATCTTCAAGGTGAAATAAAACAAGTATAACAATATTGTGCTATTGTATAAATCTACAGAAATAGAATTTGCTTCAAGTAACAGAAATAACTATGTCACTGATAACTTATTTAATGAGTATGTGGGTAATTTATCCTATAACATATGACCTCGGGAGCATTATTTACTATTTCTATTTACTGTTCTGAAAAAAAATTCTATCAATGTGTCACACTTCGCATTCAAAATTAAGAAAAATAATGAAAATATCAGTATAAAAACGTTAAAAATTGAATAAGAATGCGAAGTCATATTTTATAGGACTAGTGGGATATAAGAGCTTGTTACAACAGGCTCTTCATAATCATTTGGTTTAAAAGGATACTAGTCCACTTGTATTTTTGTCCGTCTGATGAGTTAGACTTTTTCAACTGATGTTTATAGTTTGTTCTTATGTTGTACTGTTATACCACTGTCCCAGGGTAGGGTGAGGGTTGGGATCCCGCTAACATGTTTAACCCCGCCACATTATTTATGTATGTGCCTGTCCCAAGTCAGGAGCCTGTAATTCAGTGGTTGTCGTTTGTTTATGTATTACATATTTGTTTTTCGTTCATTTTTTTACATAAATAAGGCCGTTAGTTTTCTCGTTTGAATTGTTTTACATTGTCTTATCGGGGCCTTTTATAGCTGACTATGCGGTATGGGCTTTGCTCATTGTTGGAGGCCGTACGATGACCTATAGTTTTAATGTCTGTGTCATTTTGGTCTTTTGTGGATAGCTGTCTCATTAGCAATCATACCACATCTTCTTTTTTTTTAGTAGTTTGTATTCTTGATTTAGAAAAATGTAATTGCAAGAAAAAAATTACACATTACTTAGAGTACTTTAGATCATTCAGTTAGTCTTTATTTAGTATGTACAAAAGAACAGCTAGTAGCCATTGGATATTGTAGATCATTTAAATAGTCTTGACCTTTTTATTACTACAAAAGAACAGCTACTAATCATTGGATATTGTAGATCATTCCAGTATTCTTGATCACCTAATTATTTGTACCAAAAAAAAAACCCAGCCAGTAGTCATTGGATACTGTACATCATTCAGGTAGTCTTGACCTATTTATTTGTACAAAAAAACAGCCAGTAGTCATTGGATACTGTAGATCATTCTTGACTCTTGATCTGTTCATTTGTATTAAAAAAAAACATTTGTATTAAAAGAAAACAGTCAGTTGTCATCTTCACTTCACACACACATATACGAATATCAATTATATGCTTACGAGACATGTTGCAATGTTAAACTTATTACGGTATGTGAAAATCAAGACTTGCATAAAAAATATCCCAATATTAGAGGCAGTGGCGTCATTTTTCCTCAGAGCTATCAGCTCTTTGATTATGAAACAAAGCAATACCAACTCTTCCAGTTTGTCTTTTAGTTTGGAATGTGGAACACTTGTGTAAAGTGAAGAAAAGTCAAATATTTAATACTATTACAAGATTAAAGAGAGTTAGATTATATGTACTCTAAAAGAACAGACCTATGATTATCCAGGATTTCCTCTTTGGTAAGTGTCGTGAGGGTATATGTTAAGTTTCCAAGTGAATTGTCAATACCTAAATCGTTTATCAGGCAGTTAATGTAATGAGCTTTACAAACAAAAAACGATGTTGTTTGGAGATTTATCTGCGGGACAACAACATATTTGTCATGGAGGTTAGGATAAGTGTTTTGCAATATTTGGGGCTTTAATGATTGACGTAGCATGGGCATTGATAGACCCATTCAGTTTCTTAGTTCTGATTTATATCAACGACCTCACTGCCTTAATCCATTCAGAAAGAGTGTCTACGTCTACCTTCTCGCGCTTAGCCCATTGCCTGGCATAATCCTCGACTGAATTCATCAAAATTCTAAAGTT
>CM034355.1:13362072-13382341 GCA_019925275.1 Mytilus edulis | reverse complement strand
CTAAAGGGTTTTCAGTTGGGGGGTCGAAACTCAACTATATCTGGTGTTTTTGAAAAATTTTTCTAGACGGTTTAGTTTATGAAGATTATCTTTTTTTTGTACATTTTAGGACCCTAGTTACACATTAATCATGTTTGCTTTTTGTTGGTTCATTATGATTCTCACTCCATGTGGAATCGTTGTTACTTTACAACCTTTTTTTAACATAATTATTACAATGTTACTAATGCCGTACTTTCTATCTTACTTTGTTACGAACCGCTCTGATTCAAGAAAACAAATACACCAAAAATGATATCAATGAAATTTTTTTTTTTTTTTTTCGACAACTTATTTGTAGAGTTTGTTTGATTGATAATTAAAGAGATCATTGTTATTCCAATTGGAACTAATGGTGCACTCCTCACACGTCGACTTATTTTCTTACTCATATGAGGTTCAATCTATACAAAACTTTCAAAAACAAAAAACAAAAGTTACTTCCAGATATGAACTTGAAATTAATGATACTACCAAAAAAACACAATGTTTGTCTCATATGTTGATCTTTTTCTCGATATTGGAACAGGTTAAAAGTGATGATTTCAAGTTTACAATCTCGGCAGTAACTGTAGGATACGCTTATCTTTGAACGCACTCGGACTCGCTTCTTTTTTGAGGTCATTCGATTCCCTCAGGTTGTTTGGTCAGTTTGATTTGTCGTCTATACTGTTGCGTGTATATATTTCAATATTTTGATATGAGCGTCACTGATGAGTCTTTTGTAGACGAAACGCGCGTCTGGCGTACAAAATTATAATCCTGGTACCCTTGATAACTATTTCGACTACGACGAGCACAACCAATTTCGTGTATTAAGCAATGAAGGGTTTCAGATAACAAAACACTTAACATTACAATATAGAATACCAGGGCATGACATGTTTAGTTGTTCGTGTTGTTAATCCTATTCGATTGTTACAATTATACAACGGAAATTTGTATTAACAACATATAGGTTTCTTCCTGAAAAGTTATATATTTCAAATTGGTAATAAGATGAATTTAAGACAAGTAGTTATGCTATTTGTCGCCGATTGGATGTGTTTTCCTTATTCAAATAATCACCTTTTTTAAGGAATGTAATATTTTAAAGAAAAAAAATTGCTGCATTGATTTTTTTCCAATTTTTAGAAGAGCTAAAATTGTAAGCAAAACTTTACCAAATTATGTGATATAGCCCATTTGCTGTACCTTGAATGGTACTACCTTCGTCTTTTGTTGATAATAATTTACCTTGGCCGCCAAAAGTTCATATGCGTAATTGATAAAAGTGTGCAGTGAAATGAATCAGACGAAGGGCAATGATACATACGCTTGTTTATTGTGACTAACGAGTTCTAACCATCTAATTGATTTGGGATTTGGGAAATCTTATTATAAATCTAATTTGCACAATCAGGGAATGTAATGAATACTTCATCGATGTTTATTATGTTGTCTGTAAATTATAACCCACTGAATTAGCATGATACAAATATAATATTTGCACGTTTAATGAATTACCAGTCAATGATAATAACAAATTATGTGACATAGACCGTTTTCTGTACCTTTACATTAAACTGTAGTTAGTTTTATTAATTTACATTGGCCAACAATAGTTCATATGCATAATTGATAAAATCGTGCAGTGAAAGGAATCAGACAAAGGTCAATAATATATACGTTTATTTATTGTGCTTAACGAGTGCTCTAACCAACTAATTGGATTGGGATTTGGGACATTTTGTTATAAATCTAATTTGCACAATCAGTATCAGATGTAATGCATACTTCATTAACTTCTATCGATGTCATACATATTGTCGATAAACGACTTAGAAATAATAATAGGTCTCATGGTAAATGCAAAAACCGTAATCAGCGTATTAAACATAGTATAAATTATACACTTCTTCATTTGTTATCCATAATAAAAAATAATTGTAGATATCAAGTATTATGCAAACTCGGTTGTATACCAATAAGTAAAGTATATGTTACTTTTTATCCCGTTACATCTGTATTATTACAGTCTTTTGTCATCACAGGCTGTTTTGTAGTATCGATAAACCTGGATGGTTCAATTATTTTTGACTTGTTAAATTTCCTAGAGGATAAAACACATGCTTTTGATGGTTGACATTTATGATTTTTCTGCTCTCTACACTACACTTCAATAAAAACTTATGAAGAAAAATGTTTCATATTTAATTATTTTTTTTTATATACAATTTATGATGCTTTTTGGTTATTTAATGGGCACTTTTTAGTCTCTCTCTATCTCTTTTTTTAATTATATACTAGCATTGATGAGTGTTTGCATTTGTTATGACTATTTTTCACTTTTGTTCTCGTATTATGAACAACAAAGGAGTAGGTCCGGTAAGGACCGATTTTGGCCTCAAATTTCAGGTTCATCTGACGAAATAGTTTGACCACTTTTTAAAGACTTAAGTGTCTATTTCATTTGAATCAATTAGTTAAATGAACAATTTAAACTCATTTAATCTTTAAAAACGATCCGATTCAAGCTTAAATATGAAAAATCTACCAAATATGCAGAAAAATGTAACTTTTCAGATGGTTTTTGTCAAAAATGAAAGTGGCCGCATCCGTGTTCATCCTCAACCTTTATATATGTTATGTATTATCATAAAATACAACTTACATTTCAATATTAAGGATGAACACGAATGCGGCCACTTTCGTTTTACACGAAAACCGTCTAAAATTTAGCTAAAATTCTAAAATTGTGAAGATTTCAGTAATTTAGCATGACTTAATGGTGCTAGTACCCTTATTTGTGCATTGTATTGTCAAAAACGGCCCACATTTATGTAGCAGAAGCATATAACTGTCCAATAAATAACTCAAAGTTTACATTTTAACGATTTTGTAAAACTGCTATATTTTAGGGCCAAAAAGGTGTCTTACTGGACCTTCTCCTTTCTTTATAATGTTAAAACATATTTCCGATCTTCATTTATACTGAATACCTAACAACAAAATTATTTTCATTTACCTGTTTACAATATTCTATTTTCCGCCAGTTATGTGTTTAAAGTTCAAAAATTTTAATAAACTTCCTAAAATATTCTGGATTTCTACCAAACATGGACAGAAATTTCAAACTTGTTTATGATCATAATATAGTACCCAGAATTAAATTTTGTAAAAAAATCCTGTTAATCCGTATTTTACTTATAAATGAACTTAGTTTTCCTGCCAGTCACATACCATTCAGTCTATGGTAAGGTTCAAAAAGAATAAAGAACTTTCTTAAACTATCCTGGATTTGTACCAAACTTGGACAAAAGCTTGTTTACGATCAAGTCTCTTCTATTAAACTCTAACAATCCTAATCTTGCAACGCCTCTCCGTAGACAAAAATAGTTTTAAATTGAGAATGGAAATGGGGAATGTGCCAAAGAGACAACAACCCGACCATTGAAAAAAACAACAGCAAAAGGTCACCAACAGGTCTTCAATGTAGCGAGAAATTCCCGCAACCGGAGGCGTCCTTCAGCTGGCCCCTAAACAAATATATACTAGTTCAGTGATAATGAACGCCATACTAATTTCCAAATTGTACACAAGAAACTAAAATTAAAATAATACAAGACTAACAAAGGCCAGAGGCTCCTGACTTGGGACAGGCGCAAAAATGCGGCGGGATTAAACATGTTTGTGAGATCTCAACCCTCCCCCTATACCTCTAGCCAATGTAGAAAAGTAAACGCATAACAATACGGACATTAAAATTCAGTCCAAGAGAAGTCCGAGTCTGATGTCAGAAGATGTAACCAAAGAAAATAAACAAAATGACAATAATACATAAATAACAACAGACTACTAGCAGTTAACTGACATGCCAGCTCTAGACTTCAATTAAACTGACTGAAAGATTATGATTTCATCATATGAACACCAGGCACAATCCTTCCCGTCAGGGTTTAGTATCATACCATCATAACATATATGAGAAGAACATAACCCGTGTCATGCCAACAACTGGTTTTTGAATAAATGTGTTTAGTTCCGATGCAAAGACCCTATAAGTGAATCAATATTAACGCCAACATATGCAACCTTTAATGACCTGACAACAGTATCGTAACTATATCCCTTCTTAATAAGTCTATTCAAAGGTTTTGTTAGTTTTTGAGGTGAATACTGACACCTTTGTGCTTTATAAAGAATATTTCCATAAAAAATTGGATGTGAAATACCTGAACGTATAAGAAGTCTGCATGTTGAGCTATATTTACGAATGATGTCCTTATACCGATGATAACATTTAGTAAATGTTTTGACTAGTTTGTGATATCGAAAACCCTGGTGTAATAATTTTTCAGTAATACATAAATTTCTCTCGTTAAAATCTAAAACATTGTTACATACACGAGCGAATCGTACAAGTTGAGATATATAAACGACTACTGGATTAGACAATTTGGAACTGCGACACCATATGGTTGCAATGACAAAATTGATGGTATAGGTATTCTATCTTGTCCTTTGTGTAGCTCGGTGAATGTGATGAATATTTTCAACTCTACTCCTCGACGTAAACGCAGTCATGGTTATCGTCATTATACATCACCTACTCTGCATGATGTCTCTATTAATGACCTGCTGCCCTTTATACAAAAGCCGTTAGGTATTCATCACATTCGCACGAAACTTTATTCATTACCCATTTCTAAACTTCATTCTCTGTTCAATTTATGTTTGGAAACCACTGTTACAAGCCCTCATTCAAGCCAATACAAACTTACAGACATAATTTTGGTTATTGCAAGTCACAGACTTTTCAAGCCAGTCGGCATTGGAAAAGATGAATAAGAGAAACAATCTTTTCTTAATCTTTCCTTTGCTAACAAAGGTCCCGATGGCGTCAACTTAGGCAATATCCTTCATCATAAATTAGTTCAATCAAAAATACCTCCTTGTTTTAAAGATCAGTCTGTACCAATCATTTCTTATACCTATACCAAACCTATTGCAACTGAAATTGTTTAATTACAAACAGTTTTTGCAGGATCTCCATATTGACGACTTAAAGTCTTAACCTCCTGCTTGCACTTGTACTAGTTCCCAATTCACATATAATCCGGCTGGCCACGTTATTACCGGTAACCTCAACATTGTTAATAACATTTCTCTACGAAATGTGTTATCAAAAGGTTCGAAATATCGTGAGCCTAAATCCATCAATTGGAAATACAACTTTAGAATTTTGATGAATTCAGTCGAGGATTATGCCAGGCAATCGGCTAAGAGCGAGAAGGTAGACGTAGACACTCTTTCTGAATGGATTAAGGCAGTGAGGTCGTTGATATAAATCAGAACTAAGAAACTGAATGGGTCTATCAATGCCCATGTTACGTCAATCATTAAAGCCCCAAATGTTGCAAAACACTTATCCTAACCTCCATGACAAATATGTTGTTGTCCCGCAGATAAATCCCCAAACAACATCGTTTTTTGTTTGTAAAGCTCATTACATTAACTGCCTGATAAACGATTTAGGTATTGACAATTCACTTGGAAACTTAACATATACCCTCACGACACTTACCAAAGAGGAAATCCTGGATAATTATAGGTCTGTTCTTTTAGAGTACATATAATCTAACTCTCTTTAATCTTGTAATAGTATTAAACATTTGACTTTTCTCCACTTTACACACGTATTCCACACTCCAAACTAAAAGACAAACTGGAAGAGTTGGTATTGCTTTGTTTCATATAAAAGAATGGCCAACGTAGATACAAGTATCTTGTCTTAGGGAGGGATAAATCCTACTTTGTAAAGGATCACTCTGATTCAAACAAAATATTCTCTGAAACTGACATTACCAAGATCCTTGATTTCTTGATTGACAACATATTTGTTACTTTCGGAGGACGTGTTTTTTTAAAAGACTGTCAGCATTCCAATGGGAACAAATTGTGCCCCTCTTCTTCCCGACTTGTTTCTTTATTATTATTAGGCTGACTTCATACATGAACTTCTTAGGAAGAAAGATAGGAAGTTAGCAATATCCTTTAACTCTACTTTCCGCTATACAGATGATGTTCTTTCACTAAATAATTCAACCTTTGGTGACTATGTTGAACGCCTCTATCCAATCGAACTAGAGATAAAGGATACTAAAGATACAGTTAAGTCGGCCTCATCTTGACTAACGTCTAGAAATTGACAATGAGGGTCGGTTGAAAACAAAACTTTACGACAAAAGAGATGATTTCAGCTTTCCAATTGTGAACTTTCCATTTCTAAGTATCAACATCCCAGCAGCACCTGCATACGGGGTATTATCTCCCAATTGATACGATATTCCCGTGCTTGCATTTCTTATCATGATTTTCTGGATAGAGGGTTGCTACTCACAAGGAAGCTATCAAAGTAAGAGTTCCAAATGATGAAGTTGAAATCATCCCTTCGTAAATTTTACGGACGCCATCACGAGTTGGTTGACCATTATGGAATAACCGTTTCAAAAAAGAAATCGGATATGTTCCTTACGTCGTAACTACCATCCCCTTCCCTTTCATGAATGTGACCTACTGAATTAGACTATTTACCGGATTTGTTATCACATAAGCAATACGACAGGTGCCACATGTGGAGCAGGATCTGCTTACCCTTCCGGAGCACCTGAGATCACCATAGTTTTGGGTGGGGTTCGTGTTGTTTATTCTTTAGTTTTCTATGTTGTGTCATTTACACTGTTGTTTGTCTGTTTGACAAAAGATACCAAAGGGACAGTCAAACTCATAAAATAACTAGGGGTGATCGCAGGTGCTCCGGAAGGGTAAGCAAATCCTGCTCCACATGTGGCACCCGTCGTGTTGCTTATGTGATAACAAATCCGGTAAATAGTCTTATTTGGTATGTCACATTCATGAAAGGAAGGGGATTGTAGTTACGACGCAAGGAACATATCCGATTTCATTTTTGAAACGGTTATTCCATAATGGCCAACCAACTCGTGATGGCGTCCGTAAAATTTACGAAGGACTGATTTCAACTTCACTATTTGGAACTCTTGGTTTAATAGCTTCCTTGTGAGCAGCAACCCTTTTTCAAGAAAATCATGATAGGAAATGCAAGCACGGAAATATCGTATCTTATGAGTTTGAATGTCCCTTTGTTATCTTTCACCTCTCATTTGTCTTAATACATAAAAGCCTTAAATTCCATGTTTATTTGTAACTCTTTTATTCAGTTTATCGATACATAAATAAACACACATTATATTTGTGAATTGATTAACATTGAATTTGGTAACTATTACATTGAAGACAAATCAAGATATACTGGTTTAGACAAAGACAAGTAATGCTATCGAAAATATTGGCGAGGGAGTATTTTTTGCTCATTTTCCGATAAAGAAAAAAATGCCCGAAAAATTTACCCTACCTGAATATTTTGAGCAAGAAGAGTGGTTTGCTGCGCGAAATCCTTATACATTGAAACTGCGAAATATCAACATTTATAGTAAGTTGTTTGTGTTGGCTCAGTTTTTAGTTTTCTATGTTGTGTTTTGTATACAGTTGATTGTCCTTTGGTCGTTTTTTCGTCATGACGTTGTCAGTTTATTTTCGATTGATGAATTTGAATATCCTTTTGGTATCTTTTGCCTCTTTTTTAAAAGTAAAGTGTGAAAAAATGACGAAAAAAAACACAACACAACCAACAGAAAACACTTGGTTCAGATAGAAGAAAAAAACGTTTAAATAGACGATATAATGACACTTCCAGTGATGATATATAATGATGACGTGTTTATTTTATCCCTTCATAATCATCATACGAAAACATAATTAATATTTCTGTATTAAGCTTGCTTTTCTATTTCATGAGAATTGTCTCATTATTTAATGCAGCATTTGTAGCATTTCTTTCTGTAATTGTTTTCTAAGGGTGACATGATAATTATGTCGACCCGATAAACATCTTTGATAATCGTTAATCTGTTGATTATTCAATCTCGGATTAATCGGTGGCATCACTTCTGATTACACGAGACAAGACATGTTAGACAAGATTGAGACTTCATTTAAGTCTCATAACTTGTTACACATAAAATATACAGCTTATTAATACAAACTTAACAACAATATACTATATAAAACAATTTTTCTTAAATTATAATACAAATACAAGTCAACTATCTTTAGTATCATCGTCCTGAATATGTATGAAATATTTGCCACTGCACGTCAAGCAACCGACTATCAATCAATCAATCTTTAGTATAAAATACATGTTCCTTAAGATTGATTTGCAGATTTTGTCAGTATAAAATACCATATTTTCATTTGTAAAAAGAATTAACAACTGTTTAATCCTGACTTGGTAAAACCTTTTTCTTGTGGAGTGAACATAGTTTTAAAGATAGCTAAACCTCTCACTTGTATGATAGTCGCGTCAAATTCCATTATATTGACAACGATGCATAAACAAAACAAACAGTCATAATAGGTAAAAATGTAAAAAAATAGAGCAGTCATTGTGTTATAATCTTAATTACTAAAACAACATACAAATATGTATCATAGAAGCACAGAATGGCATATAGACCAAGCATATTTGCAAAATTTAAAGACAATAATACACAAATTTACAATAGTACAATAACACAATGACGGAATGTATAAGTACAAAAACCACTTCATTTATGTAACAAGAAACATAAAAAGGCATAAAGACAAAGCACAAAGCAAAAATGAAAGACAAGTAACAAACACATTTTCGAAGTACACAAAAAGCCATATAGACAAAGCATATTAGTAAAAATGAAAGACAAGAATACGAGTATATGATAAACAATAATGACAGGACGTACAAGTACTACAAGTATCACTAATAACGATAAAAACAAACAAATATTTATCTAAAAAAGCACAGAAAGTCATATATCAAACTAAACAACCTCATTCATTGCTTTCTTTTTTTTGAATTTCATTTATGTATGTTCAATCCACACATAAACTACTGAAAGACTCTAAGCACTCTAATTCCGTGTTTACCAGGATGGTTATTTTTTCCCGCTCTACAGCGGCAACTGCAATACTTTCTAAGTGTAGTCCATCATTGATTTAACCTTCAACTTTACAAGAAATGTTTTCCTTCTCTGTTTCGCAATTGAAAAAATGTCTTGACTGATCACTTGAGATTGGATGTTTTACCACATCTGGATATTATTGTTCTAAGGAAAGGACTTTTTGTCAGACACTGTTTTTAATTCTGTTTTCAACTCTTCCTTAACTTTTCTCATTTCTTCCAACACTTTTTGGTTGATCATATTCTCCACTTGTTTTAGAAGTTTAGTTCCAATATCACCCATCCGTTTAGTTAAGATGTCACAAAATTTATTCATACTGTTGGCTAGTCAAACCACTAAATTCTTAAGCGCAAATATATCATCTAATTTGTCTGAACAGTGTTTATTTTTATGTACATTTGTCATGAGGTGACCCGTAAATCAAATTGACACGGTTATTGTGTACAGTTTCTGGTTTCATTTTTTTGGGTATATTCCGAATAGATATCGGAATCATATTCAGATTCCTGTGGTCTTTTTTTATCGATTGTTATTATTCACAGTTTTCACATTTAGTACATCGACATGGACATCCGCCGTTGCTATTAACTGGTTTACTACTGACGTTGCCTATTATTGACTGGACATACGATCCTGCAGATTTTAAATTTAGCAGGTCAAATTCTATTATGTCAAATCCTTGCATTTTACAGAATCAATTTCTAATGTGACCTTCAATGACTCACTAGTATAACTGTCAATGGTTTAAATCACAAAAAATCCACATAAAATTCAGAAATATTAAGATTTTTCTTCAAAAAATCATTCAAATTAATCATGCGCAACAATTAAAATGCTAACTTTGCAATTCCCTTTAATCGAGACAATTGATAGCATAGATAAATCATCTTATTTTCGAAACAATTGTTTTATTAAAACTTAGACGAATGTTGTCAGAAATGAAATGAAAGACGAACAAGTTAGTGAAAATTAACACCGTATTTTGCAATGTTCCACAGATCATTATAATTTTTAAAAAAATCTTTGTTTCTGATGGCTTCAAGTTATAAACTCGAAGTTAAAGAAAAACTAATAACCCACGAACATGTTATTTTTGCAAAACAACGAATAAAAGTATTTTCACAGTACAACAATTCCCACATTTTTATACAACTGACTTTTATTAACTTTAAAAGTATCCAGATTGTATTATCTCATTCATCAATCTGTAAAATTAACATGATTTTGAAAGGATTAAAAAGTTTTACTATTTACAATATAATCATTTTCATACCTCCTTCTTTACTTTTGAGTCTGTGAAACTGGTTGAGCTGAGAAAGCAGATTTAAATCCCTTTCTGAAATCACTGCTTAAACAGGCAGTAATAAAAAAATTCGAAGGTAACAAAAATACCCAAAATATTGTATTGGATATGGCTACAATCGACCGTAAATCGTTATTTGGGAGAACAATAATGTCAAAAAATAAATATAAGATATCAACAGTTTTTACAAAAATGCCATACATTCCATAGACAAGATGTAAACCGACTATAACTACTGTAACCTGGGTCAGTCGTGTGTCCCTTTGATTTCTTTGGGTAAGATTACTTGTCAAATATTTTCTTTTTTTTGCATGTTTAACCAAGGAAACAATTAAAAAAATTTCGGTAACCAACATCACCAAATTTGGTATAATAGCCAAACAAACGTAATCCGTGGCCTGATATATGGCTAAATATTCGAAAAAATCCATCTTTATCCAGTTTGAGTTTCGTATGACACAGGCTTGCATGGTTTCGTTTTGATTGTTAAATGCCGGTACGGTTATTCCAGAATAGTTATAGTGGAAAAAAGGAATACCTCTGCCTATTATGGATATTACAACACATGATATAATTCCCACAATAATTCGTCTCTTTGAACATAAGTCATTTGCCTTGAATGGATGTGCTACAACAATATATCTTATAATTGCCATCATAAGAGTTAAGGAGTATGATATAGTTGTGATGATTTGTGGTATTACTTCAGTCATGTAATGGTATGATCTACACCATTGCAAAGGGAGGTAATACATGTGTTTCTTCAATGCAAAAACATAAAGCCACATTATACTCGGACATATAGGACTTAAGCTGTCAGAAACTGCTATCGATATCAAACAAAAATGAGTTTTTGATGTCATTCCAGTTTTAATGAAGACATATATCATATATGAGTATATCAATAAATTAACCACTGTCCACAGGGGCATAAAATATCCAAATAAAATTACTTCGTATCCGTATCGAAACCATTGCCGGAAGTCAACAACAACTACTGGCTGCAAAGGTGGCAGGTAAGATTCTGTTGCATTCTTATATAATTCGTTCAATGTTTTATTTGTAGTATTATCCATTTTTTGAAAACTAATTCAAACTTACCAATAGGTCTTTAAATATATATTATTAAACAAAATTCCACAAATGTTGAAATATAAAACTATTTCCTAAAACATTCACTATTTAAATGAATTTCCCACATTTGAAAATAAAATAAGCAGTAGTTGTTTTCGATGAATGTCAGAACGACGTTGTTAATTCTTATAGATATAACAATTCTAGCATCTCAATGAGGTTGCTATATAGAAAGCGATGTCTTTTATAATACAAGTATACAAACACATGTACATAATTGATGAACACAAAACGAATAAGTTTACTCAGGCAAAGATTTGTTTATAGACTAGACCTGTAATATGTACATGACTATTAATATACTAACACACGAATCGATATTAGGTTTTCTGTTCATCGATGGTGATGTTCTACTAGAGATTTCCAATACAATGACATACGTACGTAACTCGACGTACGGACCTAATGGGACGGTATAGTGCCAACCATCGAATTTGATTAAATACGTCGCTTAAGTTTAAACAAAGTATTCCAAGACTTTTAAAATCACACACTGGAATGTTCGACCTTATAAAAAAAATTATTATGACGAAAAATAATAGAAATTATGCATTTTTATTAATCACGTGGTTTTTCCAGATTCCCGCCTTTATTTAACTGACATAAGATCACGTATTAACACACGTATCCTATAGGGAAAACGGTAGTATTACATTTTCCTAGCATTAGGTTGGCCTTTTGTGTAACCAAGACAGGTGAAGGAAGTCAACTTAGGAGCGCTGTGATTGGATGTAAGGGTACAATATATTTTTTTTTATTTATCTCTGAATAACTGCAGTATTTATATTTACAATATAAATTTTAAAACCTATTGAAATATTTTCTAGAGAATTATTCGAAAAGGCTTTCAAAAATTTAGAAATTTGCTGCAAAATGACGGTGGGCATGGATAACATAAACAAGCTCCGTTGGAAATTGGTCATGATACTATTTGGCTTCAATTTTTAAAATAGAGTAATAAAGTCCTAACACCACACATAACTGTTTTATTCAGGTTTTTATTATAAAAAGTGGTAAAATTAGAAAATGTTAGTATTGTCGCCTATGGCAGAATAAATAGTACCGTTTTTCCTATACTCAAGATAGCCAGGGAAATCAAAATTAATCAGACTTCAGCTATATTATACTATTTTGAAGCATTTGATAAGTACATTTGATTTTCATCACAAAGAATAGAAATTTTTAACTGAGAACAGTACTGTGTTGAGAAAAGTGCTGAGTCATCATTATAAGTCAAATTGATGGATACTGATATAAAACTTTATTCTAGGATTTCAATATTAACTATATTGTATAAACTGCACCAAACTATTCTTCTTTTGTATTTGTTTTCACCTTTCGCAATGATCAATTCAAATGGAAATCCCAGAATTCAAGTCGCGACAAATATTTTTAACCATATATTTGCCTTTTTTGCTGTGTAATTCCCTAAATGTATCACTTGGGTATTTCTCTAGGCATACTATTTTGAAATAGGAAATTGTCTGGTTAAGTTTGTAATGTTAATGGTGTAAGACAATATTTGGTCATACTGAAAGCATTTTTTCAGTGTTAAAATTGTCTATTTAAAAAAAAAGAGGCCCACCTGAGGCTAAATTTAGATAAAATTTGTGCACTACTGTGTAAAGAATTGCTCACATTGTTGACAATTCATGCAGCAAATATTTCAATAGTGCTTCATTTTGTAGTTTCTATCTTTTATTATATCAGGCATATATAATTTGTCATTTTGTACTGTCTGAAAGGACTTTTGTTGGAAATTAATACTCCCAAGGGACATAATTCAGCTTTTTCATAGATTAATACAGGTAACAAAGGCATCTTTAAAGCTTAGTATCTTGCATATTAAATATTTTAAGTGTCTAATATCTTTGTTTTCATCATCTCAAGACAGAAAAATAAATTTTATAACAACCTCTATAATTTTGCACCACAATATGGCATATACTAAAGCATGGAATGGAGATTAGTATGGAAAATCTTGAATTTGTACTTTTGATGTAAAATTTGGATAAAATGAATACAAATTGAATGGAATTGTCATTTTTATCTGTTTTAATGGAACTGTTTATTATTCTTTTTAAATGAGATAAGATATGACTGGATACAGGTTGTTTATTAGGCCTTATCTGAAAGAAGTAGAGAAAGAGGTAAACCAGCATGTAGGGGTGGGGACAAAAAATGATCCATGTTTCTTTAAGTAATGGAGACATACAAGTATTTATTATAGCCAAGGTTTTGACAATAACTCAGTATTGCATTAATAGTGTCATAAGAATTCTTTATAGCTTTATGTCACAGTATAGGGAAAACGGTAGTATTACATTTTCCTAGCATTAGGTTGGCCTTTTGTGTACCCAAGACAGGCGAAGGAAGTCAACTTAGGAGCGCCGTGATTGGATGTAAGGGTACAATATATTTTTATTATTTATCTCTGAATAACTGCAGTATTTATATTTACAATATAAATTTTAAAACCTATTGAAATAATTTCTAGAGAATTATTCGAAAAGGCTTTCAAAAATTTATAAATTTGCTGCAAAATGACGGTGGGCATGGATAACATAAACAAGCTCCGTTGGAAATTGGTCATGATACTATTTGGCTTCAATTTTTAAAATAGAGTTATAAAGTCCTAACACCACACATAACTGTTTTATTCAGGTTTTTATTATAAAAAGTGGTAAAATTAGAAAATGTTAGTATTGTCGCCTATGGCAGAATAAATAGTACCGTTTTCCCTATACCTATCATACGTACGATTCGAGTTATCTTTCATGGCTTTGATTATACTTGTTTTTCTATCTTTCTTTATAGTTTATCTATCTTTTTATTATATTTGTTGCGGGGAAAATATTTATGTTTCTTACAATTTCAGAAATATCGAAAGCAGAATTTATCAGAATCTGTCTCTTTATAAAGGTTAAAAATTAAGATAAAACTATTGCTTCCTTTTAATTTATAAACAATAGTATTTTTCAGTTATGAAAAAAATGTTTTGATAAAGAAATGCCTATATATGTTTTTTTTTTAGAATTGAGGTGTGTTCGATTAGGGATTGTTCTGAATTAAATTGTTTAACGGGAATGCTAGCCTATCGGAGTCCAAATACACAAGATATTTCCAGGGAATATATTTTATATCCCTTGAAGTGAACTAAACACATTTATTCAAAAACCAGTTGTTGGCATGACACGGGTTATGTTCCTCTCATATATGTTATGATGGTATGATACTAAACCCCTAACGGGAAGGATTGTGCCTGATGTTCATATGATGAAATCATAATCTTTCAGTCAGTTTAATTGAAGTCTGGAGCTGGCATGTCAGTTAACTGCTAGTAGTCTGTTGTTATTTATGTATTATTGTCATTTTGTTTACTTTCTTTGGTTACATCTTCTGACATCAGACTCGGACTTCTCTTGAACTGAATTTTAATGTGCGTATTGTTATGCGTTTACTTTTCTACATTGGCTAGAGGTATAGGGCGAGGGTTGAAACAAACATGTTTAACCCCGCCGCATTTTTGCGCCTGTCCCAAGTCAGGAGACTCTGGTCTTTGTAAGTCTTGTATTATTTTAATTTTAGTTTCTTGTGTACAATTTGGAAGTTAGTATGGCGTTCATTATCACTGAACTAGTATATATTTGTTTAGGGGCCAGCTGAAGGACGCCTCCGGTTGCGGGAATTTCGCGCTACATTGAAGACCTGTTGGTGACCTTCTGCTGTTGTTTTTTTCAATGGTCGGGTTGTTGTCTCTTTGGCACATTCCCCATTTCCATTCTCAGTTTTATAACTTAGAGTAGTTTATCCATTTTATTGATAAACAACTAAAAGGGGGTCACCGAATTCAATTTAATGCGTAAATCATTAACGAAAATGTGTAAGGTATTAAGTAACATTGAACAACATAATATAATAAGATGCTGTTGCCAGATGCGGATCCAAGATAGATACAAATATCTTTCTTAAGTAACAGACAAAGTATTACTCGCAAAAAACTGATCCAAACAAGAGGCCATACCCGTGAAACTGAAATGATGCTTTGTTTTTTTTTTTACAGCGAACTTGTTACTTTGGTGGGCAGAGTTTTCAACAGACACTTGGCATTCCTACATTTTATGTAGTACTCTTCTATCTTGTTTAATATAGCCAAGACTTAATAGTTCTCCCAGTTATTATCAACATACATGTTGACAAAGCTAAACGTATAAGTTAAGAGACATTAGTGGATTCGGTGATTCTAATACCTCACCGAATACTGAGAATTAAGCTTTTAACCAGAAGTTTCATTATAATATATTTGATTAAATGAGCACTAGAAATATTATTTCATGATAGAATTCAACAAATCTTGATTTTTCATAGACAGTATCTTTTTATCATTGTGTTATCTATCAAGAGTATAATCACCGACACCTATTTTGCGATTCACATATTTTCAATTAATCGTCCACTTCCTACTGGCATTGAC
Organism: Mytilus edulis; assembly: GCA_019925275.1. Lineage (NCBI taxonomy): Eukaryota > Metazoa > Mollusca > Bivalvia > Mytilida > Mytilidae > Mytilus > Mytilus edulis. The sequence continues at coordinate 13,366,329 of CM034355.1, read as the reverse complement.
GTCTTTAAACCAAGGTGAGGCTTTAACTGCCGAGATTCAAATCATTTGCCTCACCAGAAATAAAATTCAAGTTACGCTACTGTCGATTGATTGACAGTTGGTTGCTTTACGTCCAGTGGCAAATATTTCTTGTATAATTAACATTTAGTGAGCGTGACATTGCATCTAAAAGAGGACTCTCCACTTTGGCAATGGTTTAACTGAACAAGACCGATAGTCACTATGTTTCTATTCCCTTGATAAACTTTGAGAGGTTACTGTCGAGACGAGCGCGCGACCAAAGAGACAGTTATGAGTCTGGAAGATATATATACATGAACGTTTATTAATCAGAACATTTGCAACAAGAATGTGTGGCCTGAAGACACCGTGCCCCTTCACATGATAATATTTCCATGTTCAGTGCACCAATTAATCTTGGTCAAATTAATATTTGGTATATAATTAATTGTTTTATATTTTGAATAGAACGGAAGAACGGAAGGATGCACAGACCAGTAAATATAATGTTCCCATGCTATCATAAGTTGGTCATAAAACTAAAAAAGACCATTAACAAATATGCAATTAAATAGTCCGTATATGTCCGTTTTTCATACGTATTTTTATAATTAAACGCCAAATATTTTAGAAAAAACCCAGTATAAGAACCATTGACGTTAAATTACACCTACGTTTGTACGGGCCCTTCCTAGAATCCATGGATCATAATAATTAAAGTCAAGATATAAACAAATTAACCGATTCAGTAAAGTGTAATCATATTTTTTCCTGCAGATGCGTCCTCATAAATTCCATTTGATAAAATACTACGGAAAGGTGACCCAGTACTATCAGAAAGATGCATCAGTGATTTGAATTTTTACCTTCGACCAAAGTATCTTGAAATAAATTATAGAAGTATGCTCGACGTGTTTGAAACTCTTGTTTTAATCTTATTACTTAAAAATGGGAATATGATCACGCTTCAGATTCCATTATTTTTATTTGTTCAAACTTAATTTTGATTTATGAGCTTTAAGAATTCATCGTTTGAGAGAAAAAAATATATGGGTCAAGTGAAATGACGAAGTAATGATCGATGTATTTGATTACCCGTAACTGAACTAATTATTCCCTTTAAGGTTGTTGTCAATGAAATCACCCCAAATTTAAAAACAAAATATGTAAAGAATTAATATAGTAGTTAGTGCTAATTTTAAATAACATTTATTCCAACAAAGTATGTGTATTCAACGAGCCAACAATTCATGCTGTCTATGCTCCCCTCCTTCGTCCTTCACTGCAAAGGGGCCGAGATACGGTGAGATAGGTCGGTTATGTAAAGTAATGCCATTTTATTGGAAATCTCTATTAGACCTTTCGTCGTTCTTATGAGGTCAATCTTATTAAAATGTAGATCTCTGATTTCGTTTTCATCCTACAGTTACACCAAAACCATTGCACCTAAAATATTTAACTATAAACAAGCATTGCAGGACCTTGACTTAGAACAATACTTAAAAAACTCTCCGACATGTGACTGTTCCCACTCGCCTTATAATTACAGCCTCTGGTCATGTTATAACTGTTGATCTAAACATAATTCAACATGAAAATCTCCGAAAGATGATTTCTCATGGTCCTAAGTTTAGAGAACCCCAACACATCAATTGGAACCATAACTTCTAAATAATTATGAATTCCATTGAGGACTACGCCAGAGCATGGGCTAAGCGAGAAGATGTTGAACTGGACACTTTGTCAGAATAGGTTAAAACTATCAGGTCTCTCATAAAACGTCGCATTCACAAGTTGAAAAACTGTGTGAACGATCGACCAAAGTCCGTTTTCAGAGACAAAGAGGCCATGAAATGTCTATCATCTCTTCATGATAAGTACGTTGTTGTTCCTGCGGACAAAGCTTCAAATAAATATTGTCTTTGTATGTAAATCGTATTACTACGAATCACTTGTAAAAGAATTGGGTATAAAGGAGCACTCAGGTAATCCCACATACAAAGACATATCATTTGACAAGGATGAGATTTTAGCAAATCATAAGTCCTTCATGGCTTCAATAAACATTACATTGAACACCAAATCGGAGGACTAACCTTGTTTGTATTGGATACCAAAGCTTCATAAAATTCCGTACAAACAACGGTATATTGCTGGCTCATCTTCATGTTCCACTAAATAATTGTCCATTAGATTGACTAAAATTCTATCCGCAGTGAAAGAAGTCTTCAGAAATACTGTGAAACTGTTTACTCGCGTAGTGGTATTAACCATATGTGGATTCTTAAAAACTCTAAAGAACTTTTAGACAATTTTAAATCTCGTTCTTTTTCTGAAGTTAGTTCTATCAAAACTTTTGATTTTTCAACCCTGTATACCACCATTCCCCATGTGAAATTGAAAAATCTCCTAAAAGAAATAATCCACAATGCCTTTTAACATTGAAATGGTAGCATACGCTATAACTTTATTACTTTGGGATTTCATAAGGCATATTTCGATAATAGTGACAAACAAAAAGGTAAAACATGCTACACAAAAGAACAAGTGGTCAGTATGCTGGAGTTTCTTATCGACAACATATTTGTTGAGTTTGGAGGTAGACTTTTTCAACATGGATTTATGAGTTTGAACAGCGGTATACTACTGTTGCCTTTATTTATTCAACAAATTGTCGGCATTCCTATGGGAACGAACTGCGCGCCTCTCCTTGCTGACCTCTTTTTATTTTCATATGAATCGGAGTTCCTTCAAACACTTGTCAAAAACAAGAAGATCAAAGAAGCCAGGTTATTTAATTTCACTTTCAGATATATTGATGATGTTCTTTCCGTTAACAATCCGAACTTTTCTGATTGGGTTCCATTAATATATCCACCAGAACTAGAAATTAAAAAGACAACAGACACGGCTTCCTCCGCCTCATTTTTAGACTTAATAACTCGAATTTGACATACGCAGTCATCTTAGTACCAGAATCTATGACAAACGAGACGATTTTGATTTTGAAATTATCAATTTCCCCAACCTTAGTAGCAATATACCAACTTCACCTGCATATGGAATATACATTTCCCAACTTATTCGGTATTCAAGAGCTTGCAGCATTCAGACTTTGTAAAACGTCACCAATATCTGAGCAGAAAATTGATGAACCAGGGGTATGTCAAAGAACGTCTCGTCCTTTTTCGAAAAAAGTTCATCGGAAGGTACCCAGAACTTGTTGATAAATATTCCGTATCAACTTCACAAATAATACACGATGGTCTTGAAGTATAGATTTTGCGTACTGACGTTGTTTATCATCCTAATAACGTGTTATATTATTCTTTTTTTTGTCTTTATTAATATTACTTTTTCTGTTAAGTCTATTTTTTTTAGATATCCTTTTTGACGTAACTCTGTGCTTATGTATCCCATCATACTTTGAACGACAACATTATTTTATGATGGGACTCTGTACCTATGCATCTTGTCATACTTTGAATGACAAAATTATTTTATTTATTAATAGTACTTTTGACTGTTAACGTACTTTTTTTGTGATATACATTTGACGTGACTCTGTACTTATGTATCCCGTCATACTTTGAACCACACTACTATTTTATTTATTATTACTTTATACTGTTTAGTCAGTTTTTGTTATATCTATTTTGCGTGACTGTATTTATGCATCCCGTCATACTTTGAACGACGAAATTATTTCATGTCTACCTGTGCGAATTTCAAATTCGCAATTTTACACCAGTACTCAAAACCCTCCTTCCTTGATGGGTGCATTTTACATAGACAAATAAAATCGTATAATATAATCAAAATGAGGATGTTAATTTGATGTATGCCTTTTTGTGCTTCTTCGTTGCAGTTGTTTTTACAGTGATTGAAATGATAACACATTGTTGACTGCAGTACCCCTATTTTTGAAATTTTTTACTATTGTGTCTGTTTGTTTTGTTCACGCATCGGTGACAATATAAAGGAATGTGATACTACTGCCATACAAGTGAGAGGTTTAGCTAGCTATAAAACCAGGTTCAATCCACCATTTTCTACATTTGAAAATGCCTGTACCAAGTCAGGAATATGACAGTTCTTGTCCATTCGTTTTTGATGCGTTTTCTTATTTGATTTTGCCATGTGATTATGGACTTTCCGAATTAATTTTCCTCTGAGTTCAGTATTTTTGTGATTTTACTTTTTTCTTATATATATATATATATATATATATAATAATATACGAGCACGCAGGTAATA
>CM034355.1:13300108-13361972 GCA_019925275.1 Mytilus edulis | reverse complement strand
TCGCTACATGCTGGTATATGATTTTAAGAAATAACACTAGTCTGGTAAAGAATTCTTTCTTAATTTTGGGAACTCGTTTTAGAAATTCTTATGTGACGTCACTTTGTACTTTGTACGTTGCACTGGCTTTGGCTAACACGGCTGTGTATATTTGTAATGTATCCGTTTTTATTCTGTAGCTAATCACCCCTTCATTTTAATCATTTATATCTATTAAATAAACATTTTATAAAGTTTACTGTTTGCAAAAGTATGAATTATTCCAAATAATAAGGATGGTCTTGTCCTAGGCGGATTACCCTGGCCGTATTGGTCACATCTTTTTGGAACTTTTGGTCCTCGGTAATCTTCAACTTTGTACTTGTTTTTAGCTTTCAAACTTTTTTTCATCTGAGCGTAGCTGGTTAGTCTTGTGTGAACGTGGCGCGCGTCTGGCGTATTAAATTGTTAACCTGGTACCTTTCGTTGGCTATTATTCGTTTGTTTCTCTGTCCTATAATTTCTCCCATTTATTTGTATTGTAGTCTTGTCATGTAATGTTGTCATTTTAATGTTATAATTAGTGCCATTAAAGCATGAGGTCTGGCATGCCACAAAACCAGGTTCAACCAACCATTTTTTTCTTAAAATGCCCTGTACCAAGTCAGGAAAATGGTCATTATATTAAAGTTTATTTTTGTGTGTTACATTTTGATGTTGTGTTTTTGTTGTGTCGTAGTTCTCTTATATTTGATTTGTTTTTTTTCTCTATCGATTTGTGTATTTCAAACAGCGGTATACTACTGTCGCCTTTAAGTATCAATTGTAGTGTTAGTCCACTGTAGATGTTCAATTATATTAATTTGATTGACAACCCTTTTGTTGTAAGGGTTACAGGTGCAAGAGCTGTACTCATGATTGGTTCTTACTATAATGAGATGTATAACAGATCTTGTATTTGCTGCAAAAAGACTTTTAGGTTGCGTGTTAGAATTTGTTTTTAAATCGTCGATTTGCATTGAAACAAAAATTGCTGTTTTACTATCAACATGTTCATTCTATTTAAGGTCTGATTGGATACTTATGCCTAAATATTTTGTAGCTGTTTCTGTTCGAAATATATTACCATGAACGATATAAAGTTCATTTTTTGTTTGAATGAAACAACATAAGCCAGTATTTTGCACTTTGTGTCGCTTCTTTAAAGGCCTATTGCAGTTTGGACATGTCATCTTTGTTTTGATGTTTCTATAGATGATGGTATAGTCCGCTACTTTTTAGCCTTAGCTGTAAGTATTTTGGTAATCGTTAATATAAATAGTTAAACGAGAAAAAACATCTAAAATCTACAAAGCGTAATTTCATGTGAATACTGAACATGCATAAAACTAACAGTAGAATACCAATGATCAAAAGTCATAAATCTATTGAGAGAAAACAATTCAGTGTTACAAACTATAACCGAGGGAAACACACCTACTATGAATGGAAAACAAAAGAAACACTGAAGTGCAACAAAAACAAACGCCAACATAAATAGAAACGGACTATTTGATAACAACTGTCATATTCCTGACTTGGTTAAGGACATTAAAAAAAAACGGTGGGTTGAACTTGTTTTTAAGACTAGCCAAACCTCCTGCTTATATGACAATATTAAAAAATATCGCTAAAATGACAAGTTTTTATAGAGTTAACACTAATACGGTACATAACACACAGTTTGTTGATTGTATACTATAGTAGTGTAAGCATTTCGTTATGTTTTATAAACTTTCATTTTCGAAGATGTTTAACAAAATAATTGTAACCAAATGACTTATTAATGAGTTCTGAAACAACTGTTTATAATTAATAACAATATGTCACGGTATCAATAAGTCAAGCTACCTTAAAAATGGTAGTATATATGAATCTAGTAAATTTCGTACTGAAAATTAGACAGCATGATAAAACGATTCCCTTATGCAAAGAGGCGAAAGTTCAAAATGGTTTTATATGCTCTGTCAACGTCCAGACTACAAAGTCAACAAATCCAATCAAAATTAGCGTAATATTCATTAACACACAAGTTCCGGTCAACAAATATCTGATCTAATGACACGTCTACATAATCAAAAGCTTTTTCGTTCCATTGCATCATTACAGAATATTAAATGTTTTCTCATGTGGTCCGATTAATATGATTCAATGACAATTTAGGTTCCAAACATGGATTGATTGCAATCTCTAAGGAATCCTTGTATCGTATTTCGGCGAATTGCTAAAATAACTGAAATAATGATACAAGTTTTATCCAGTTTTTATTACAAACTCTTATAGATCCAATCAACGTTTTCTTGCATGATTGGCATATTTTAGATTGGAACCAAAATACATTTGGTCCTTTTGTTCTGTGCAACAATAACAATATAACAAAACACAATTCCATATTCACTACGTCATTTTTGCAAGAAACAGTATTCAAATATCAGTTGGATAGTGATATTCTTTATACAATATAGAATTTTTTGATGGGTAGGGTATATATCATTTCGGTACTAAATCACTGACTACTGAGCTGATGCTACTTTCGGGGATTAATAGTACGCCAGAGCCGGTATCAACACTTTGCATTAAAATGAAAATAAATTAACACTATATGAATTGTAAGTGTCCGAAGCGCTTTGCTGTCACTTTCCTATCTGAGATTTTAAAAGAGAGACGAAAGATATCATAGAAACATTTAAACACATTAGTCAAAACTAAACTGAAAACGTCATGGATAAACAATAAAGACAAACAGAAAAACATTAGTACAAAAAACACAAGATATAAAGCTAGAGACCTGAGACTACTATAACACATGTGTTATAGTAGTCTCAGTAGAGACTAAGCAACGCGAACCTCAGCAAGAAACTTGGGTGATATTAGGTATTCCTGACGGGCAGACAGATCCTCCTCCGCGTGTAGCATCCGTCGTTTTGGTCATGATAGTACAAACTATACTGTTATTGATTTTCTCTTTATCTTAGTTTACACCGTTACCAAATTTCTTTGTTTTCTAAACTTCTCCCAATTTTTGTTACTCCGGTTTTTATTATACTGTGAATAAAGCATTTGTTTTCTTTCAAGATTCTTTTGACTTTTGATGACAATAAAAATATCTATCATCGTATCAGTGCATACAAAGTTGACAGTTAAGATGATAATGTAGACCAAGAAGATACTAGGCCGTAACTGAACGTGGGTGCTAAACTGTTTTGTGGTTCATAGATATATCTGGTAAGTTACGCCCCTTTGTTCGCTTCTTATCCCACTTCCGAGTTAAACAACTAATTTTTCTAGCACGTGGAATAAAGAAATGGGATCAAAATCTAAACTGCTCAATAGAATATCAAAATCAGCCACTAAAACAAAATGGAAAGGAAAGAGGTGGAAAAAGGGAAAGAGTAGCAGCAGCAATCCCGACACGAAACGATTTAGGGATGCTGCGAAAACTCGATTTTTCCAACCAATGTCTGCAGGCTCAGCAGGTAAACGACAAACGATGCTCAAAGTTCAAACCTTCAAAATCATGAAATTTACTATGACATTCCTCTTCTTAAAGAACTTTTCATTAACAAAGAGTGGTTATAATTCTGTACACCCTAGGCTATAGATACCTTGATTTTTTTAAAATAACCTGACTTGCTGAACACTCTCTCTATAGTATAAGTATAACACTTTAACAGTGTAACCTACCGTACGTAGTCTTTATTTGATCATCTTATCGGTTCGTTCAGACTTAGTTATTGTACTTATCACACGGGAAAACTATGCATTGACATCATTACGCTACTACCAGCGTACAAAACTAGTGCAGAATGTGTTTTTCTTCTCTTAAATAAAAAACCATTTCTAAAGTTACATTGTATGTCTTTAGTCTTTAGAAGTGTCAACTTGACACTATAATCTCTATCTGTAATTTCGATCACTCTGTTTGTACCATATATTTATACTAATATACCATATTTTTTACTTTAAATATGCATGTTTACGAAAATTATGCCCCCCATAGTCCCTCCTGAATCTGGGTCCGTCCGCCCTTATTCTGGTTCGCCCTAGTTTCTGTTCGCCCTAATACCTGTTTGCCCTGAGTCCGTTCGCCCTGATTTTATTTTTAAGTATAGTGTTGCGTTGTGTGTATATAATTGAATGTGTTGAAGTCGGTCTACAATTTCGCCGAATATTTACGATGACGATGTATCATGTTAAATTGTCTAAAGCTAGCTGCTTTACATGCTATACTAGGTTATAAGTTTCAGTACATTTCAGGACTATAAGTTTTTGAGGACTAAGTTTGTATCTGTATGTAATTACGTTACTAGGAAATATAAGTTTCTGTAAATTTCAGCACCACATTGTATTTTTAAATGTAAAACAACTGAAGACTAAATTATTTGTATGTAATTGAATATGTTGAAGTTTACATTCACCGAATATTTATTTATGATGTGTTCTGTGGTACTGCTATTAGGAAATAAGTTTCTCGGAATTTCAGCACTACATTGTATTTTTAAATGTGAAACAACTGAAGACTAAGTTGTTGTCTTGCTTCTACGAGGATAAGTTTCTGACTTATACCTGACATATTATAAAACAACTAAAGACTAACATGACTAAGTTATTTATATATTTAACTTTATTGATACATTTTAACAATTTAAAAATATTCAGTAACAGTTATAACAAGATCAATTCTGAACTGTACGTCGCACACATTTATTTCCTAAACAAATATTTAAAAGCACTAAATAGAATTACTATTAGTGAAACAAATACCAAAAACACAGTCACACTGCTGTACATTGATCACTTGTCATCAGTGTTTTTACCCATCCTTTTTTTTATTTATTTTTTTATTTCAAACTGAATTTTACCCATCCAAGCTGACTATTTTATTTGAGAAAAATGTTATTCTCATTATTAATCCATCAAAGACAATTTATATAACAATTAGTGATATCAATGGTTTCAAATGACACCTACTCAGCAATCAAATTCCATCAACAGTAATATTAAAAGTAATTATAAAATAAAGTGTAACAATGCAGCCAAGACTTTTATTTAATTAATATGAATTTGGCAAATATTCTGTATAACTTTTAATAGATATACATAAATTTTAATAAATTTTAATATATATATATTTCGTTCATTGATGTAACATACATGTATACATATCATAAATGAATATAGGGCGAACGAACCCAGGGCGAACGGACTATCAGGGCGAACAAATTCAGTGCGAACGAACCTAGGGCGAACATGTAATCAGGGCGAACGATGCGATACCGTCCCTCCTCCTTATTATCATAAATCTCAGATTTTTTAATATACATCATAAATTTGTTATGTTTTCATTGTTTTTCTAAATTATTGCTAAAAAATGCCAATTATGAAATGACCGTTTCAAACCTGACTTCAGAATGCCTGAACACCTTTCAAAACTTCACCAAATTCCACTTACGGCCTCCATTGCTTTGTGTACATTCCATTCAGCATAATCAATCTTGTGGCAGACAAAACAGGCCAAGCAAGATCGTATTTTTATGAATTTCAAAATAACAAGCCCCTTACATCTTATGTGATTTTCCCCCTAAAAAAAACCATCCAAGACCGTAGCGCATGTCCGTTTAAATTGAAAAATTTTTGAGCCTTTTTTTTAGGGGGGTTCGGGTGCCTGAAACGGGTGAAGCTTATTTCAGCATTACTATTGAAAAAACAAAAACAAAAATATAACAGAAATGTGGGTTTTTTTTATTAGCTAGCCTACAATGTAGTAAGTAACAAAATAAGTTTCAATATTAAAGTTAATCTCTGTTAGTCAACCAAAACTTTCCGATTCTCCTGTGACCTATACTATCGAATAGCTTCAACCATAGGTGCTTGAGGACAGGATCCTGTAATGAGCCCCCCATAGTCCCTCCTCCTTATTATCATAAATCTCAGATTTTTTAATATATATCACTTTTTTGTACCATATATTATGTATATATACTAATATACCATATTTTTACCTTGAATATGCATGTTTACTACATTGTATCATAGTCGAGATTCACGTTGATAGTAAACATGCATATTTAAAGTAAAAAATATGGTATATTAGTATAAATATATGGTACAAATAAGTGATATATATTAAAAAATCTGAGATTTATGATAATAAGGGGGAGGGACTATGGGGGGCTCATTACAGGATCCTGTCCTCAAGCACCTATGTCTTCAACCAGTTTTGTAACAACATTAAGATTTGTTTTAATTTTTTTATTTTGATTTGTATTCGGAACACCTATTTTTTTTCCGTCACCGCTATGGTAAAAGCTGCAATCGCTGCTGCAGATTGGACACACTGTATGTAGTGTGCCGGTAGATAATTTGAAACCCGAAACTCGCATATTGATAATGTAAAATACATAATTTAAAAAAAAAATGACACTTCTAAAGTTTGGTCGTCGTTTCAAAAGTGAGGCATTTGCCTCCATTACGCTACAGCCCTGCCATCCAAAATGTGAAGAAAACTGGGAAAAAAAGATGTTCATGTCATCATTTTGTTCAGGAATATAGAGAAGGTTAATAAAAAACGATTTCCATTTATTTTTCATAAGAAAAAAATTGATTCAATTTAAAAAGTTCAATAATCTTACCACCATGACCATACATGTAGGTAAATATTTATATAAAATTTCATTGATGTCTAATGTCATGGTTTAAAATGAGGTTTCCTATTGAATAAACCCCCAAATTATTGCAAACTATTACAAAGCAATATCACACAAACAAATTATATAATAGACAACTTTCGAGTTTGATGCATTTCCGTCAAAAACTCTGGTTTTAGTGAACGTCATTTGTGCGTTTAGGGGCGTCGTCACTTCCATTCCAATGTTGAGCAAGTGGTTGGGAAACTATAATTCTATATTGTACGAATAATTCGGCAAATTGAATTCTCAAAATTGACAATCGGCATTGCTGTCATTAGGGAATTGTCATTAAGTACCTACAGAACAACCATTATTTCTAGTTTATCCTGCACAATGACGATCACTAAGACGCTTGATGAACGTAAATAGTGCAGGGATACAGGCGACCCCCTCTATCTGGTAAATGACATCATAAAGGCGCATATAATTGATGAGTTTTTTCAGGTGACGGATGAACTCGAAAGTGGTCTATTGCCTTAGTTTAAAAAAATCACCTTATTGTCAATAGAGCAATTTGATTGGTTAGAAGGATTCAATACATCATGTGATGCCATTGGAATTTGAATGTAAACAAGCAGGGTCAGCAGCTTTAGTATGGAACAACATCGTACATTTAGTGACTGAGAAATAATTATGAGTAACCAAGCTTGACAATACACAGTAATAAAAAATAAAAGCTAAGTTGAAAGAAAAAAAAAATTAAGTTTGTTTCCCCACGCCCCGACCGACTGAGAAAATAGCCGCCGACTAAAAAAGGGCTATTCCATTTAAATGTAGGTGTAGGGTAGGAAGGGAAGTTTAGTTATTGAATGTGGATCCAATCATGGGTCTTTTTTTCAATATGTGTCAATTACCATTATGTAAAATTATCTAAAAAATGGTCCTTGGTTGTAGGGATATTTTGAAATATTTTTTTCTACTTTGCAGGTACCAGTGGTTTAACTGTTGATGCTTTGGCCAAACATGATGAAGATCACTTTTCCAAAGATACAGATTCATTACAAGAAGGCTTTGAAAAACTTTCTACATCTGACAAACTTAGTGTTGGTGCTAAAACATTCAATACATGGGCAACTAATTACACTGAATGTACAAATGTAACATTTAATAAAGTCCATAGATATTGGTTGTCAAATTCTGCTCTACACAAAGAAGTAAGTGAGATACAATCTGTGAAAATATTTAAAGTTATCTTTTCATTAATGCAAATATTGCTGTGTGGGAACAGAAAAAATTTTGGTCAGTCAATTTGCTTGCTCTAAACTAAAAGATGCATCCTATATATTTTGTAGACATTTTCAAATGTTTTGTTGGATGGACATTAACATACTTACATATACCTGTAAAATTGTCTTTAATCAGTTTCAAAGTTTGAATATGATTTGATTGATTGATTTTTGTTTGCTTAATATGATAGAATAGTCAGAAGTACATGTAATGATATGCAGGCTTAGCTTGAAGAAAAGTAGTAACAGGCTGTTTTTCTGATTTTTGTTTCGTTTGTTGACATTTGACACATTCCCAATTTCTATTTTCAATTTTATATTAAAAGCCAGCAACCTACATGTAGGCTATGTATGTTTAGGGAAAGGAAATTTGAAAAAATCAGTCTGAATCAATTTAAAACAATGAGTTGTAAAAGATGATATGACAGTGATAGTTCACAAGTGTTTTAGGATGGATTAAAATGGTCAGATGAAATTAGTGGGATTGCAGTTAAAAAATTGAAGACGTTTAAATAGCAAAAATTTGAAATCTGATATGTGTCATCAGATAATCAAGATTACTGTCTATTATTTAAAAAAATGTACAATACTACACAATATATCCAACATCTCTTTAATTTCTGTCTTTTTTGTATCAGCTACTGTTGTAATATTGTTCTGTTGAAGATATTTAATGTAAACACTGTGATATAATTTTACAGGTGATAGCCATTTTAGCAGCAGTGACAGAAGTAATAAAGACCAATGATGGGAATGAAACAGAAACAGAATATTTTGCTGCATTGGTGAGGAACTATAAATTAAGAGAACAACAAGTGCTCAGATAAGAGAATAAATAACTTGATACCCAATATTTCACATGCAATTTTATTGTACATCTATAAATCATTCCAAATTGGATATCCTTTAGATAGAAAATACATACATGTTTATTTTAAATTCTATTTCTGCCAGTGAAACATTATTTTTTACAGTATGTTTTCTCTATATTTTTTTTTTATTATTAACTGTCATTTTTGAACAAGTTTTTATAAGAATATAATTACAATGCAAACAATTGATAATTTCTTACAAATGAATTCTCAGTTTCCAAATTTTTTATATTTTTTTAGATAGACTAGAGTTACCTTTCTTTATAAATATAAACCACTTATATTTCAATGACATCTTACATTTGTTTTTTAATTTATTTTGATTGGTGCTCATATTCAATCAAAATCTTGAAGACGCATGTTTTGATTGTATATCACAAAGGTAGATTTTCATTGGTTATTTAGAATTCATTATTTTAAATTGATTTTGGCTTCATTTCATCAGAAATCTTATGTAGTCAACATAAAAACTCAAACTTCTTTGTAAATATTTTGTTTTAAAATAAGTTAACTTATTTCTTACATTTGTATATAGCAAAAATAACACTGTTGTAAGTAATACCCCATCCTTGTTCAACCAGGGATAAGTAAAATGTTGCCAAAAATTCCAAAACATGAAAGTTTTGTCAAATAAAAAAAAAATAATTAAAAATTGCAAAATTTAAAAAATAAAGGAGCAAAAAATAGAAAAATGAAAAATATTTGTTTCCACAAAATTAATACAAACTTTCCAAATTTACGGAAATAAAGAAAATAGAAAAAAATTATTTGTCAACACACACCAACATCGGTTTTGATAAAATGTTGCACTTGAAATTCATCTTAAGCATTTTTCAATTTTACATTCTTGGTTTAAAAACGAGTTATGAATGCTTCATAAGAAATAAATTTGTTATCTTGGTGTTATCAGGGGTATACAGAATTTTACACTGGTTTTGAAAATTTATGCATACACCCTTTGGGCTGCATCTAATATCATTTACTGTTTTTGTTTTTAGTGTCAAAGGGGGGAGTTTAATTAAAGTAACTATTTGACAATATTATTCCAAAAAAATCAAATACTTAAAACCAAAATCTCAAGTGAAAATTCCAGTAACTAACTTATTTTTTTCCACTTTTACCTTGACTATCATTGACATTGATTTACACACTGTAAACACTGGTTCTGCTTACCATTATAGTCAAGGACTAAGCTGAGTGAATAGACTTATAAATTATGGTCTAAACACTGGTTCTGCTTACCATTATGGTCAAGGACTAAGCTGTGTGAATAGACTTATAAATTATGGTCTAAACACTGGTTCTGCTTACCATTATAGTCGAGGACTAAGCTGTGTGAATAGACTTATAAATTATGGTCTAAACACTGGTTCTGCTTACCATTATAGTCGAGGACTAAGCTGTGTGAATAGACCTATAAATTATGGTCTAAACACTGGTTCTGCTTTCCATTATAGTCGAGGACTAAGCTGTGTGAATAGACCTATAAATTATGGTCTTTTGTAGATGAGATAGTGGTGATTATAAGACTGATTCAGTAACCATCACCAGTGGTGATTCAGTAACCCTCACCAGTGGTGATTAAACGACTGATTCAGTAACCCTCACCAGTGGTGATTATACGACTGATTCAGTAACCCTCACCAGTGGTGATTATAAGACTGATTCAGTAACCCCACCAGTGGTGATTATAAGACTGATTCAGTAACCCTCACCAGTGGTGATTATACGACTGATTCAGTAACCCTCACCAGTGGTGATTATACGACTGATTCAGTAACCCTCACCAGTGGTGATTATACGACTGATTCAGTAACCCTCACCAGTGGTGATTAATGACTGATTCAGTAACCCTCACCAGTGGTGATTATACGACTGATTCAGTAACCCTCACCAGTGGTGATTATACGACTGATTCAGTAACCCTCACCAGTGGTGATTATAAGACTGATTCAGTAACCATCACCTGAAGAATATCTTTGAAAAACTTCTAATACACGACTTTAAATTCAGAAATTATAGCATGCATCTATTATTATAATTTTCAACAATTGACAATTATGTCAATTTAATAATTGTGATATTGAAAAAAAAATATGCATACTTTTGCTTTTGTTTTGGAATGCAAGTTCTTATTATTGCCATAATCACCCAATCACATAATTCACATTAATTAAAACCTCACAATAACTTCTAAAATCACAGTATGTACATAGATAGAAGATTTATAGGACTTGTGTATTCTGCTTGTTACATTGCTATATTTCCTATTCCAGATGACAGCATTAGATACAACAGATGATATAGAATCACAGGCTGCCATCTTGTATTTACTCAGTCTCGTCATTAAAAGGTAGGAATCAAATATTAATTTGAAATTAAAATTTAAAAAAATAAACATTATTTAGAATTTATTCAAAATTGCTCAAAACTGTTATTGTGCCCAATGTCACACATTGTAGAGGGAAAATAAGGTTTCCACTGTGTCTTTATATGTTTGTTTAGGGAATATAGCATTTCCACTGTGTCTTTATTTGTTTTTTTCAGGGAATATAGCATTTCCACTGTGCCTTTACTTGTTCATTCATCCATCTTGGCTTAGGCCGTGTTCACATTGACCTAAACTCGGTGTTGTGTTAGTGTAACTCACGCGTAAACAAAACACAATTACGTTGATAAAACTCAATGTTTACATGTAGTGTAAATCATGTTTTGTCTACATGCAGTCGATAGTCAATGTAGGCCTTGATTAGGTTAAGTGTACACAAAACTAGACATTAAGGACATATTTTTTACCATGTATATTTAAGGAAGAAACGATTTTTGAATAAAATTGATAGTTATAACAATTATTAAATAAAGTTCTTTACAGAAATATTTGTCTAAACTTGATATATTTATTTGTTATAAAAAAACTTTAGGTAGCTTTATTAACCCATTATCAAGACTCAAAGCACCATCATTGCCGAACACATAATTCATTTGAAAGGGTCTTCTGAATGGACTGACGTACACGGAAATATTTGCCACTAGTCTTTACTCAAACAGCGATTAAATCGTAAACGCATTACTAAAAAAGTGTGAGGTAAATTTTATTGTTTGTCTAGTATCTCAGATTCATTGAAGTACACTTAGAAATAAAAAAAAAAACATTACCCCCTCCCTTTGATAAATACTCCTTAGAGAAGAAATACCGTTGGAACCAAACAGAACCGTGGTGTAGTGGTTAGTGCATCTGACTACTAACACAAAGGTTCCTGGTTTCGATTCCCGTCTGGGATGAAAATTTCAGGAACTGAATTTTCGGCTCTCCCTTGACATCATTTGCGGGTATGGTCTCGAGGAAACGATGATAGTCCGTTGGAAGGGGACGATAAATGGCTGACCCGTGTTAAGAGAGAGCCATATCTCTTGCACGTTAAAGACACCCTTGTAGATTTCGAAAAAGAGCAGGCTAATGCCGCTACAAGGCAGCACTCACACCCGCAAAGTGGAAAGGGATTAATATAAGTTGCAAAACTTGTTTCCCAATCCACTATAAATAAATAAGTTTAAACTAAACCAAACAGAAAAGATAGAAATGTAGTGATCCTTAACATCTCAATCCTTTTTCTTCGTCTGTAACCACGCTGTAAGCAGACTACGTTTTCTAATCCGTAATCGAGACATATTTATTATCTTTAAACTACTGCAAATCATCAAAATTGCTTTCATAAAAGAGCAACCACTTAAGTTCAAAAAAAGGGGGGGGCATATATTTTTTCTGAGTCAAATTATTTTCACGCGAACGTTTTTATTTCGTTTTTTTCGATGCTAGAAATCAAATTTTTTTTTTTTTCAATATTTAAAAGCAATTGTCTGTAATGACCA
The DNA here is from genome assembly GCA_019925275.1 of Mytilus edulis. Classification (NCBI taxonomy): domain Eukaryota; kingdom Metazoa; phylum Mollusca; class Bivalvia; order Mytilida; family Mytilidae; genus Mytilus; species Mytilus edulis. The sequence goes on along the minus strand of CM034355.1, from coordinate 13,349,297 downwards.
AAATTAGCTAGAAATGCATGGTTACGGATCTTTTAAATTTCAACATAAATTTGAAGGACCTCATAAAACACTATAATAAATGGGGAAACTCTGGATTCAAAATATTTTTTTTCCTCTGTATGACCAGATTTTTTTTTTTTTTTTTATCAAATTGCAATTGGAGGTCAGAATATTTTTCAAGGAAAAATCCATTCCCCTCCCCCCCTTTTTTTAAGTCAAATGGTAGTTCCCTTACTGCTAGAAAAGTTATCCTAAAAATTTGCATTCAGTTCTATGTAATGAACATTTAAATGACATATAGTTTAAAAGTGTGAACATATCTTATGTACAGGTAATTAAACAAGGTTCAAAGATGTGAACAAATTTAATGTGAAACCAGTGTCCATTACATTAAACTAATTGTAAACATGTTTACTGTACATGGCGTTTGGTGTGAACACGGCCTTAGCTTGAGTTAAAGTACTGAGATTAGCAATATATAAACAGAAAAATGAAATCATGAACATGTCAGTTTAACGTACAATCAATTTTTTCATCAGAATTTTTGTAAAAAAGGCCCCAAAATTACTCCATTTATGCATTATATTTGATATTAAATGTCCCCACAAAAATTGATAACCTTGACTCTCAATTTGATATTAAATGTCCCCATGAAAATTGTTAACCTTGACTCTCAATTTGATATTAAATGGCTCTTGATGAGTTTTGTTTTAAGATATTCACTGGTTATTTTAGTCATTTACTTTCATTATTTGAACATCTCTGGGTTTACCATCTTTGGAGTTATTTAAAAACATAATAAGAGGGGGGAAAAGGCATTTTTATAGAGCTCTTACAAACTTTATTTGTCAGTGACTGGTTAACAAAAACTATATATACAGAAAAATCCTTTTATGAGTCACTACTCTAAGTATGTCAAAGACAAAGACCATTATGATATATCCATTAGAAAGATCTTAAATCAGACAACATTCATTTTAATATTAATACAGACCAACTGACAGTAGATAATAGAAAGTATACATTTGAATAATTTTCAATAGAAGTGTTGTTACAATAATCAGTTGATCTTGTATCCAAATGAATTGGATCAGTAAACTGTCAAACTATTAGAACATATTTAACCTTTTAATTTTTTTAATTTCTATTTTTAAATATCTTTGATTTCATTTAAATATATATGTATACTTTTATTATTAAATTATACACATATATCATATTAAGACAGATATTACTTGGTTTTAATGAAACAGCTCATTTCTTTAAACTGAAATAGTTGATAAGTTACATTGAAGAAATGTTTTATAACATATTTTTCAAAGGAATGGATAGACATGTACTGGTCAAACCATATCCATCTGAATTGTTATTAATGTTTGTCTCTTTTCTCAGCTAATTTCAAACTAGAGCCTCTTGATATTTGTTACTAAGGTAACACTCTACAGTTAGAAAATAAAATTAAAAATGAGCCACAAAATGTTTTATCATCTCCTATTCCTGGATTTCTAATACATTAACCTAACTGTTTTGTTGTACATGTGCATATGTATGTAATCAGTATATTCCATAGATTTTATTTTCAAAAGTTGAAAGAGTGAAAATTAATTCCTTTTATGTGTATCCATGGCAACATTAATATTCTGCATTTATTTACCATAAAATATTGCAAAAAGGGGGGTGGACATCTTCCTAATGATCAAATTAAAAAACGGGTGTCTTTCGCCTCATTTTTTCGTAAAATCCAATCACAAAGTTCGTGCAATAAAAAGTTGGAAAAAAACATTACAATAATTGCCGGACCAATGTATGGTAGGGACATGCAAATAGGGACTGTCATACAGAAAACAGCCTATATTACATACATTACATAATCTTGATGTTCATATAAACCCAATACATAGGCTATTTTAATACTCAGCTCTCCAAAAATGATTTTTTTTGCACACTAGCTCTCATATTTAAAAAATCCACAGGGGCCAAAATGCGAAACTACACACCGAACTGTGGAGTGCTACCTAAGCTTTATTTTAGCAAGTCATACTTTGTGACACAGCTTTGTCACCTATCTACACCTTAACCCGAAGGAAAAATGATGGAAAAAGACTAACAATAGTAACAGCATTTAAAAGATTATGCAACACAAGTTGATACCCATAAAAAAAACACTGTATCACTAATTATTGTTTTTCAGTAACTATTTGTCAAAGCTTCTGGATTTCGTTTTTGTGAAAAAGAGTTGAATGTCCACATATACATACAATCAAAATATATAAGTATAATTCACAGTACATACTATTGGATAGAAATATGGGTAACAATATTGATATAAACGGAATACTGTAAAGTCAGAAGTTATTGAGATATTTTTATTATTGTGAATAATGTGATAGCTGAGTATGGCAATAATAAGAAAGTTTTAGTATACAACTTTTTTTCACAGAGTGCCAGTTGCAGTACTGAGAAGTAAATTTGCTGAGGTATCAAAGAAATTCCTGGATTTGCTGGCAGCAAATGTTGATGGTGGTTCTACAGCGCTTGTTAAATCGGTATTTATACAGTCATCTTCGCTAGTCAAGGGTAACCTTAACCAAATGCAGTCTGAACTATTCCTGTTACATGGCACCCTTCATACATTTCCTAAATTACTGTACAGTCTGGTATATCTGCTTATCTCAGACTTCTTGTTTCACTTTGGTAATCTCATAATTATAGATTATTGGTGATCATTTCAACGAGATTGATTTTCACGCTTGAGCCGGGACAGTGAAAGCGAGAAAAGCAATCGAATTGAGATGAACAATGATAATCTTTTTATCGCTATTTTACCTATGACGAAGTTGTCAATTTCATTAGCAACGCCACAAGCATGCTTAGTTTCTAGCGATAATTTTCCATCTCAAGCGAGTATCATGATATGAAAATTATCACAAAAAAGATCAAAGGAAAAATGAACAAAATAGGGATAAAACCAATTATTGAATAATAATGTGTGAACAAATTTTTGAAATTCTTTACAGCTTTTACATTAATGCTAGCAAGACAATTATTCGTTTGGCTTGCTTGCTTTGTTTGGGTAAATGTTTGCTCAACCATTGTAATTAAGATTGACATTTGCAACCAACAGAGGGGCGGAGCTTCAGCTTGTGTATCATATACACTGGATGTGATTGGACACTGAATGACATGGAAAATTACTACCAAAACAATACACAATCTTTGTAATGAATTGGTAGGAAAGTCCCTTCACATATTAACTTTTAACACTATATATATATTAGAACGAATTCGGTAAAATGATTATATGGAGAATATTTGTCTAATTATAAATAAATACACATTTTTGAAAGCACTAAATACTGAAAATATTGATGATAGAACAGACTGGACGCCAAAAGATATCTTCAACAGTTTAAGTGTATAAAATAATTTAAATGAAGCACAAGTTATAAATGCATTGATTCAGTTGCGAGTTTGTATACATTTAGAGCAAGGTAGTGCCGTACAAGATTGGTAGATTGAAAATAATATGGAGTCTGACCTCCCGTGTCCAGTTTGGAGGTCCGGCGTTACTGTACACATGCATTCATGTTCTGATTTGCTTTAATGTTCATGTATAGAAAATAATCAGTTTGAAGGTTTACAAGCAAAAATTAATCCAATCAAATTGTGTAATATGACATACATGTAAAAAGTAATAAGGATTAACTGGGCAGGGGAAAATGACAGATATTTCATGTTTTTTGCAATTACGAATAATTATTTGTTAACCAAAAGTTTTGCTACAATTAGAAAACAAATCCTCCTGTATTGGTAAAGTTTTCGGATCTTTCTTTTACATATTTCAGGCTATAGAAATCAAAAGTTTACTTAATAATTGACCTTATACAGAAAATGAACGCATTAATGGTGATGTCATCTAATAATGTTGTTGTGTTTCATTGTTTATTTTTCAACAAAACGCAGCAGAAAAAGTCCAGCGTGCGATAAATTTGTTATAAGGTTAACTACTGACCCCCTAAGGAGGGTGAATAAAATCCATAGGGGATTCAGCCTTTGGCCTCACCTCCCATGGATTTTGCTAACCCTCTTGACCAGATGCATATCATGGAAAGGTTGATGTGTCTCATACCACTATCATGTCACTGTCACCTTAACTGTGATACCTGTGATATAACGACTCGTTCCATAACTTACATTGACCAGACTGTGTATTTTAGAAATCAAGAAGAATTTCAAAACATTACAGAAATATATCAACCGACTTTACCATCCAATTTTGAAGTTACCCTTGTTCTGAGTTAAAATGGTAGGTCTTTTGTTTCTGCTTGTCTGTTTATTCAATAAATTTTAGATCACTTTTAAATAGAGTGATAGCAAATTATGGAGTAAACTCCCCAGGATTAGTATTTTCGGGTGCATTTCAACCAAATTATATTTAGACATGTATTACAAACTAACCAAAGAAGGAAGCGAACATTATGGTTATGCTACATTATACATTTTGAGCTTAAATTAAAGTTGAATGGGTTTTGATTGTCTTGTTTTCACCATTACCTGATTCTTAGGTGGATTGACACTTAAAAGTCACATTTGGGAAAATATTTTGTAAGGATACATTCATAGTTTTAATGAACTGTGTAAGATAGTATTTACAAGAATAGAAAACCATTATCACATCCTGACTTTCTCAGACTATTATATTTGATTGCAGGTGTATAAAGGAATAACACCATCTGTCTATCAGTGTGCATTGTAGGCATAACATATTCTGAACAGTTAGACTGAAATTGCTGACACTTAACAGGTTTAGAACACTACATACGGATATGCATTTTAAATATAATAAGGGGAGATAATCCAATTTCCAATGCCAGTTTTCAATACATGTATTATAAATCAATAATGAAATAAATTTGTAAGGTTGCAGTTTCAGAAGTATATACTCCACTTCTTCTTGAATTCATAAAAATTAAGTATATTTAACACACAAGATACTATCGGCAATAGTTTATATATATATATATATATATATATATGTAAATGTTAAAGAAATTAACACACAAGATACTATCGGCAATGGTTTATATATATATATGTAAATGTTAAAAAAATGTTACAACACTCTGTTGTTGTCACTGACTAATCTATTCCAATCAGATTAACAAATCATAGACCCACACAATAATACAGTCTATTGGACAGACAAATCATAGACCCACACAATAATACAATCGTTTGGACAGTTTTTATAAAGATATAAACTTGAGACAAACTGTAAAGTTATTATCAGCAGACATAAAAATGTTCATCATTTTAGATACAAATATAAATGGTATGAGACTGTTTTAACATCCTGATATGGTCACTTCATATATCTTGGCTTTACTGTCATCGGTTGAATAGAATCCTATGTAGAGTTTTCCTGTTTGAGTGAATGCAAGAGACACTGGGAACATGTTTATGTCCCTTGTTTTATAATATGTCATCAGCAGGCCATCATTGTTCAGGATATGAAGTGTATGAGTATGAATATCAGCCACAATAACATTGTCTCTAGGTGTTGTCACTATGTTTGTTGGTGTGAATGATCTGTCCTTGTTAATCTCTGTATCACCTGTATAGATATTGATTACATCACCACCCTGTCCTAACACTACTACTCTGTCTCTGTCATTACTTACTCTATCCATCACATGAATATTACTATTCCTGGTACAGGTTATTCTCCTGGGATTGGTAAATATAGGTTGTTTATGTTGATCATGTTCATACACTCTCTCATGGTCTCCATTCTGATTCATCAGTATTACAACTATTCTGTCTTTATTACCACCTGCCACTAGAACTTTATTGTCACTGGTGATATGGACTACTGCAGGAAGGAATGGTGACACATTATATACGGAGTCTGTTAGTGTACCTGTATTACCACTGATTTGTTTTAGTTTCATTCCATCTGTAGATATAAGTAGATTATTTGATTGTGTAACAGCCATATCATAGACCATGATATTAAAGCTGGATAGTATGTTCAGGTTTTACTCTCTGTAATACTTCATCTGTTAAACTATATATCCACAGTGAATCATCATGGCAACAAGATATAAAAGCTACTCCAGATAGTTCAGTCTGATATTTTTTACTGATGTATAGTTCTACAACAGTTGGTTGTCCCACATCTTTTATGTTAACTACCTGATGATCCTTGGCATTTTGGAATTGTGGATGTACCTTTTCTTTACAATGATTACACAGTAATTTACTACAGTCAATACACTTCCACTTGATTGGTCGGTCAGTTTCACATATTCTACATTTAGCTGGGGCTTGACTTCTTATAATGGACTGAGAGGACGCCATTATTGTTAAATATACAAATACTATTTATTAGTGCTTAAAGTAAAATTGAACTTATTAGGTGTTTAGTGTAAATCATACTACTGTCATAAATTATATGCATTGTTTAAAGATTTTAAGATTGAATAGTCAAATTTATATATATACTTCAAGTATAATTAACCTTCCAATGACATAAAAAATAGTTTCCATTGTTTAAATAAGACTTAAAATGTTTTTTTCTATTGTATTTATTTATTTTCCCTTCAAACAATGTCCTTTGATTTAATGAATTGATTTTTAGTTTTTTGTTTTGTTTATGGTTTTATTATAGGGAAACATGATTTTAAAACTAACAACATGTATAAAGATGTTTTAAGTTGTGACTTAATTTTTATACGTCTGCAAAAAAATTTTGCGGTCATATATTGGTATCATGTCATCTTTGTCTGAAGACACTGAGTTTCTGGACAATAATGTAACTTTAGTTTAAGTATATGGATCTCTATGAAATTTAAACACAAGGTTTGAAACCACAAAAGGAAGGTTGGGATTGATTTTGGGGGTTATGGTCCCAACAGTTTAAGAATTAAGCCTTTTCAAATTGGTCCACATTGAAGTCAAAAGGGTCGACCTCTGTGGTCGTATCAAACTGTGCCCTGCGGTGCATTTTATTGGTCTTATTATTAGAGGTTAAATTGCTATCACTTGGCATCAGTAGTCATCCAGAGTAAAATTGTGCAAAGATTTTCTCCCCTGAAACTTCTGAACCAATATCAGTGAATGATTCTTTTGGTATTTATTTTAAAGTATGTATATATTTCTTATATTAGTCAGTCAACACATGGCTGCTATGACCAATATCAAACCTAGAGTAACTAAATTGTCTTACATCTGCAAAAACCATTATAGAAACATAAAATCTGAGGAAGGGACAACTATTGTCCAAATATCATAATCTCCGATCGGTAATTCTTATCTTGGTTATCCAAATATCCCAGGAAAGGAGTTATTTCTGTAAATGACGATTTTTGACTACTGTGGATCCAATATAATACATGGATTTCATGGGTCAAGGTGAACCAAGAATTAAATGTTCAATGAAATAAAAAATTCATTAGGGCTTGGTAATCATTGGTAATGCAGACTTTAGCTAAATCACAAAATCAATTATCCATGAAAAGAGTTTTTTTCCTCAAGCCATAAGAATTGGTACCCATGAAAATAAACAATTTCATAATTTTATCATGAAAACTATTACATGAAAAAAACTGTATACAGCAAAAAAAATAAGAAATGCAAGATCTAGCGTGAATTCATTATTATTCTTAAGATACCAATATTTGTAGATTTCATAGGTACAGGAGAACCACAAATTTAAATGTTCAACCAATAGACCATTTTCATATTTATACTGACATTTTACTCTGGTGTTTAAATTTTTCAACAGGTTACTAATTCTGTGGTTTCCTATCAAGTAATAGCAACTTAAAGAAGTAAAATCAAGCTTACAACTGGTACAATTTAGGGGGAAATTAACTGTTTATGTCCTATAAACTATGAAATCATCAGAAACAGTATACTTTCCATCCAAGTTGCACCGATTATGTGTTTGATTTTTCTGCTTTTGGTTGTTCTTACTTGACCAAGTACCAGGATGTCCTACCACAGAAAAGGTAACCTCTTCAAAAATTATATAGTCTGGAGTCAAAAGTCTGTAATATGAAAATAGCACATCTCATGTTCATGAAGATTATTATGGCCAGTCTCCTAAGTCATGTTCTTTCGACTTAAAACTGAGTAATTCACATCTTAAAATTTGTGAATCTGTCAGTTTAAGGTGGCTCGGGCCTAATCGAAGCTTCTATCAGAAGTGCCACATTTTTTGTTATTTTATTCTTTACAGAAGGTGAATCAAATTGGTCGAAAAAAATAGGGGGTCACGGACCATTTAAGCTCAATATTTTACTTTTAAACAGGTATGTAAAAGGGACCTGCATTCTTCAATGAAATGATAGGGAAAATATAGGTGTTGACATATAAAAAACATTCTATGACACTTGATCCAAAACTGTAATATAAAAAGCTGAAATATAACTTTAAAGAATGAGCAAACAAAAAACATAGGTCACTGATAAGGGAAAAAATACCAAAATTTTGACAGGAAAATGGTTAAAATGGGTGAAATGTCAATTTGAGCCTTTAACAGATTACGAATAATAACGAAAATATTCTTTAAGTAACATCACTACAATGATTTAGCATTTCTAATCAATCAAAATAAAAAAATTTAAATATCCAATTTACGAAAAATACTGTTCGTATGCATTGTAATTCATGCGTGAAATTATGCGCAGTCTAATAGTCCCGATCCACCTTAAAGGAAACCACCTATATATGATAAATGAATGGCATTTGGTATGCAGTTGTATTAGCACTGGCATTCAGTAGCTGCCTAAAAAAACATCCTTTGTTAACCTAATATTTTGTTTTATTTTCAGCTACTGTAATTTGAATTAATTGATATTTAGGTTCTTTTAAATAATCCTGGATTTAGCCAACAATGTTTTATTATTTCAGCTGTTGTTATCATTAGCTGGTGTTTTGAGAGTACAAGACCAGGCATCTTGGAGTAACACATCAGTACAGAGAGTTTATAGTGGTTTACTCACATTTATAACTCACAAGAAACCAAAGGTAAACATACAATACAACTCTTTCCTGAACCTCACTAGAGTAACACATCAGTACAGAGAGTTTATAGTGGTTTACTCACATTTATAACTCATATAGCTCTTTCCTGAAACTCACTCTGTGGTCATACATCTCAATCTGAATAAAGTAACAGAAGCAATCAATATATATTACTAGATATATAGCAGTAATGGTTAAGACTATCTACACTATACAAAGGAAGGTACCAAATGCTGTTAATATAGAAATAAGAAGATTTGGTATGATTGTCAACGAGACAACTCTCCACAAGAGACCAAATGACACAGAAATTAACAACTATAGGCTACGGTACAGCCTCCAACAATGAGCAAATCCCATACTGCAAAATGACCAATGAAAAACAATTCAGATGAGTAAACTAACTGTCTATTTTTTGTACAAAATAATGAACAAAACACAAATATGTTACACTGCAACAATGACAGCCACTGAATTACAGGCTCCTGACTTGGGACAGGCACAGAATGAGGCAGGGTTAAACTCGTTTGAAGGTGCCAACCCTCCCTCTAACCTGGGACTGGTAGAACAGTACAACAACAAAAAAAGACTATAAAAATTAGTTTAGACTTAACTCATCAAATGAAAACAAATAGAAATGCATCTAACAAGAACACGGAGTGGACGTGGAGGGGTACTTATACATCCACACAACAGAAAAACATTAAGTACAGATCTGAGAGTACTTGAGTTCCTGGCAGCTAGTTAAAAGCCAATCACAACTGATGAAAAAAAATCATGCAACTTAATTAAGACTGTAATATCATTGTTAGCCCCTTTCTATTCATGATTGATGAGATATGAATAAGAGGCTGTCTACACATCAAAAAGAAAGGAACCAAATTTTGTTAGTCCTCTTCTATTTAAGTTGTACATAGGCAAGTAACCTGAAAATAAAATTAAATTGGAGTCTTTGGAGAGCAACATTTTGATTTACCTACAAAAAGAAGGTACTGGTCTGCTATTCGGTGATATTTATGAAATGCATGTAAGGTACTGTAACGTGTTCGCAAACCGGTGAGAACCTTTCTAACCAACCAACCAAACCAACCACCAGACCAGACAGACACCAACAACGAACCAAAAGAATTTAACAGGAAATATGAAGGCTCAGAATACATGAAATAATTACTAATACTGTTACTGCATACTGCATATCACACAAATATAGTTTCTAGGTCAGCGTAGTCTCCTTTTTATGTGTGTTTGTGTGAGACGGATTGTATTTTTATATGTAATGTAACAAGGTTTCAGATCCGCCTTTACGTTGATGCTCTGAATGCAAACCCAAAATCGTTTCAAGTGTATAATAACTTTTATTCACCAGACATAATATTAAAAACAACTGGAACGTGGAATAACAGCAATAAATCTCTTAAAACAACAATCAACAATTAACAATAGTTCGTATAGATTAGACGGACATAAGATAATACTCTAAAATAGCTACACCAAAAATCAACATTCAGGAAACACAGATTATATCAGCAACTCTCCATATAAATACATGTAAAATAATACACAAATAAATAAGTCTCAATTTCCGTAACCCTCTTTCTATATCATGAAAATATATTAACAGCAACACTGAGTATTTAAAACAGACGGATACTTTTGCCGACTTTACGCACCTTTCTCCTATTCAAAGTTGAAATTCATTATCAAACTTTATTCTCAAAACTTATAACATTTAGAAACAAGAAAACTATTAAATTTCTGCCTCTGCTAAAAACTGGAAACTGGAACAATTAAATGAACTGCAGAAATAATTATATTGCATATATATTGCAACCTTCTGGAACTTAAACTGCTGCTTTAGAAAAACTGTACCTTGAAATGTATGAGACACGTAAATAAAGCTGCTAGCCGGCGGTAGGGACAAGCTGGAACTGCCGTAAAATACTATGAATCTTACGCTAGTGTTGTTGTTTCGCGTGGGAGAAATTCCAAATATGGATGAAATCAATGACCAAATAAGGAAACTTCCTTATAAGGTGCATATCTTTGCACTAAACGTCTGATCAAATGACGTCATTACAGCCCTATTACTGTGAAAAGATGCGAAACGTCGGTGCAAAAATAGTTCATAAGAACTTATTACAATAATCAGAATAAAACTCTCTTCTACATAAACCTTACATAAAACATTCTAACATGAATCCCTATTTTGAAAAACATACAAAAAAATAACTAAAACATGTCCCGAACAGTCTACAAATTAAACGATTTCTATTGTCACTATATTTATAATAATACTCGTGACTTCCGATAAAAGCGAAAGTGAAAGTAACGTACAATTAATCAATAGCTGCCGGTAAGAAAACACACGTTTTCTATCATTCTGGAACATACAAGATTAAAACGATTAAACTATATTAGGTAATAATGAAATGAAATACACACATTTACTGCTTTAATAAAATAATACAAAGTACAGTTGTCAGAACTATAGCCAAAACTATGTAGACAATATCAATAAAAATTTAGGCACTGTTATCTGTCAAAAACGTCACATTACCCCCTCCTTACAAACAGAGGTCGCCCCGACCGCGGGTTATACACAACCAAATACGGCAACTGGTAACTATTGCTACCTGATTTCACATAGATAATATACATACACATAGTAACTAACATTATGACTATAGCAATAATAAAACCAACACTTTTAAACATCGAAGTTGTAATATGTTTCCAATATACATGATATAAAATATTATATCCACAAATTAACCCTAAAATAATTTTAACAACCCATGTACATGTTAACTACAATTTTCTTTATTATTCCCTCCCCTGTTTTGAATTTAGTTTTACAATTCCGAACAATAAATATAATAAGTATACATTAAGTCCATAGTGGTTTCATGATAACATATCACTACTAGAGAGTCCACTAAATATCTTCTTCGTTGTCATCAGGATTATCTATGTAGACGAGATCTTGAAGTTAAAGTTCTTGTCACTACCATACATACAATACATACATTATACATGTACTAGTATACAAATCAAATATAATATAATATGTACCTATACTTATAAGAAGAAAAAAAACATTAGAATTTTAAACTTCTATTTTAAAATACAATTTATAAAAACGTACCACCTATCGTTATCTTACCAAAAGTTACTAGATAATTGTAAGCTTGGCCTACAATCAACACCAATCTCGCAAGTACTGGTGAGCAAGATACTGACTACACAGGAGACATATCAGGAACTAAACAGGATACAGTAGACACGAGAGACATGACAGTAACTGGACAGGATACATACATGACAGGAGCAAAACAGGATACAGTTGACACGGGAGACACATGACAGGAACTAAACAGGATACATACATGACAGGAGCATAACAGGATACAGTCGACATGGGAGACATGACGATAACTGGACAGGATACATACATGACAGGAACAAAACAGGATACAGTTGACACGAGAGACGTGCCAGGAACTGAACAGGATACAGACGGAACATCAACAAACCCACAATTTTATTTATTTCACCTTCATGAGAGCAAATAGAACCTACATACTCGTACACAGCTGCAATCATATTGTTTTCTGTAAAACTTGCTAAAGCTTACTTATATATCAATAAGTCTCAGAGGAACAAAACCATTTTTTGATTTAGCTATCGTACGAGCTACCAGTAGACCCTTTTCATTTATACTAGGACTTACAGGTTCAATGAGAACAAGACAATCAATAAATGAATCACCCTCTACTATTGCGATTTCAGAATCCGCTGGAACAAAAACATTTTCAGCAACTCCGATTCTGCAAACCTACTGCTCTGTGCTTTCGCTATTATATTTAATTGACTTGCTTCCGACACGTAAAATTTCCCTTTCCAAGTTTAAACTACATTAATTTTATGCTTGAAAAAAATAATATAAAAATCAAATCTTAATATTACTTGTGACTCAATATCAGCCAGTCATCTCATGTTTTATAATTTAAAACCAATATCAAAAATAAATTCAGCCTTTCCCAGGAGGCGTACAATAGTAACCACTGGCCATTTTTAACCGATTTGTAAATTCAGGTCTATCTGTCTCAGGAATCTGATGAAATTTCCAAGAGTTTAAAACAATAATAGTAGAACCTGTATCGATCACACAAGTAAAAGGAATACTTGCCGCCCGAGCATATAAAAATATAAAATATTATAAAAATTACATTTCTTTAAAATGAGGAGGAGGTGCACAATTCGGCACTGATGTAAATTTCACTGCCACCAACTGACAAAATCTGGTACCTGACCCGTAGCCCCGCCGGCCCCTGCAGAAGCACGGTCGAAGTCTCACCCCTTTGATGCACAGGCCCAAGTACTCTCCCGGGTTACTGGAACCCCTCTGTGGACCCCTCAGCAGCATTAGCGCAACCCTGATCTAAGTAGGGTCCAAAGATCAGTACTACTAATCTGGTGTAGCCCCTTGTTGCCCGATGCCGCCAGTGCGCGATTACTCCGCCCCTGCACCTGCCTAGGCTGTGAAGGCGGATATAGAATATCCACAGAGTTCGAACCATCTAGCTCTACCCTAAACTCCTCGCTCAATTTCCCAAACTGCTCAAGTAATTCTGCATATTTCCCCTTAATTTCTCACCGTCATCTCCCTTATCTGCTATCGTACGAGCTACCAGTAGACCAAGTTCTATCATACTAGGACTTACAGGTTCTATGAGAACAAGACAATCAATAAATAAATCACCCTCTATAATTGCGATTTCAGAATCCGCTGGAACAAAAACATTTTCAGCAACTCGGATTCTGCAAACTGATTGCTCTGCACTTTCGCTATTACATTTAATTGACTTGCTTCCCACACATGAAATTTCCCTTTTCAAGTCTTAACTTCATAAATTTTATGCTTGAAAAAAATAATATAAAAATTAAATCTTAATATTACTTGTAACTTAATATCAGCCACAGTCATCTCATGTTTTATAATTTAAAACCAATATCAAAAATAAATTCAGCCTTTCCCAGGAGGCGTACAATAGTTACCACTGGCCATTTTTAACCGATTTGTAAGGCAGCAACCATTTGATTTTCTGGGGGGGGCTATGGTTTTTTGGAAAAAAAAGTTTGTTTCCAGGTTTTGGTGAAAAAAATAATTTGATTTGGACCCTAAGTAAAAAAAATTGTTTGTTTCACCCTCAGCTGCCACTATTTGTAATGCTAAAATTGAAAGAAAAAAATTGTCTTCGGTTTGTCGCTAAAAAAATAGATTGTTCTTCGCCGAAGGCGAAAAAAAAAGTTTGCACAGAAAAAAAAACCATAGCCCCCCCCCAGAAAATAAAATGGTTGCTGCCTAAATTCAGGTCTATCTGTCTCAGGAATCTGATGAAATTTCCAAGAGTTTAAAACAATTATAGTAGAACCTGTATCGATTACTGTACACAAGTAGGAGGAATACTTGCCGCCCGAGCATATAAAAATATAAAACATTATAAAATTTATTCCATTTTTTTTTAAATGAGGAGGAGGTGCACAATTCGGCACTGATGTAAATTTCACTGCCACCAGCTTACAAAATCTGGTACCTGCCCCGTAGCCCCGCCGGCCCCTGCAGAAGCACGGTCGAAGTCTCACCCCTTGAATGCACAGGCCCAGGTACTCTCCCGGGTTACTGGAACCCCTCTGTGGACCCCTCAGCAGCATTAGCGCAACCCTGATCTAAGTAGGGTCCAAAAATCAGTACTACTTTGATGGTGTAGCCCCTTGTTGCCCGATGCCGCCAGTGCGCAATTACACCGCCCCTGCACCTTCCTAGGATGTGAAGACGGTAGTAGAATATCCACGGAGTCCGAACCATCTGTCCCTACTCTAAACTCCTCGCTCAGCTTTTCAAATTTCTGCAGTCATTCTGCATATTTCCCCTTAATGTTTTGTCATCCCCCTTATATACCTTCCCTCTAATCTCATGAGAGGGGTTGAGTTCCAGTCGTCCCTACCACCAGCACCGGTATGATTTTTAAACCCGCTGAAGTGTTCTGTCTGTCATCTTTCTACCGAAATTTCACTGCTCTCTCACCAATTTGAATCACAAAAAATAAAATTTAAACAATATATTTATAAAGAATCTTTTGATTCTACTTTGAAACTGTAGAATCCTGTCGACGACGCCAAATGTAACGTGTTCGCAAACCGGTGAGAACCTTTCTAACCAACCAAACCAACCACCAGACCAGACAGACACCAACAACGAACCAAAAGAATTTAACAGGAAATATGAAGGCTCAGAATACATGAAATAATTACTAATACTGTTACTGCATACTGCATATCACACAAATATAGTTTCTAGGTCAGCGTAGTCTCCTTTTTATGTGTGTTTGTGTGAGACGGATTGTATTTTTATATGTAATGTAACAAGGTATCAGATCCGCCTTTACGTTGATGCTCTGAATGCAAACCCAAAATCGTTTCAAGTGTATAATAACTTTTATTCACCAGACATAATATTAAAAACAACTGGAACGTGGAATAACAGCAATAAATCTCTTAAAACAACAATCAACAATTAACAATAGTTCGTATAGATTAGACGGACATAAGATAATACTCTAAAATAGCTACACCAAAAATCAACATTCAGGAATCACAGATTATATCAGCAACTCTCCATATAAATACATGTAAAATAATACACAAATAAATAAGTCTCAATTTCCGTAACCCTCTTTCTATATCATGAAAATATATTAACAGCAACACTGAGTATTTAAAACAGACGGATACTTTTGCCGACTTTACGCACCTTTCTCCTATTCAAAGTTGAAATTCATTATCAAAACTTATAACATTTAGAAACAAGAAAACTATTAAATTTCTGCCTCTGCTAAAAACTGGAAACTGGAACAATTAAATGAACTGCAGAAATAATTATATTGCATATATATTGCAACCTTCTGGAACTTAAACTGCTGCTTTAGAAAAACTGTACCTTGAAATGTATGAGACACGTAAATAAAGCTGCTAGCTGGCGGTAGGGACAAGCTGGAACTGCCGTAAAATACTATGAATCTTACGCTAGTGTTGTTGTTTCGCGTGGGAGAAATTCCAAATATGGATGAAATCAATGACCAAATAAGGAAACTTCCTTATAAGGTGCATATCTTTGCACTAAACGTCTGATCAAATGACGTCATTACAGCCCTATTACTGTGAAAAGATGCGCAACGTCGGTGCAAAAATAGTTCATAAGAACTTATTACAATAATCAGAATAAAACTCTCTTCTACATAAACCTTACATAAAACATTCTAACATGAATCCCTATTTTGAAAAACATACAAAAAAATAACTAAAACATGTCCCGAACAGTCTACAAATTAAACGATTTCTATTGTCACTATATTTATAATAATACTCGTGACTTCCGATAAAAGCGAAAGTGAAAGTAACGTACAATTAATCAATAGCTGCCGGTAAGAAAACACACGTTTTCTATCATTCTGGAACATACAAGATTAAAACGATTAAACTATATTAGGTAATAATGAAATGAAATACACACATTTACTGCTTTAATAAAATAATACAAAGTACAGTTGTCAGAACTATAGCCAAAACTATGTAGACAATATCAATAAAAATTTAGGCACTGTTATCTGTCAAAAACGTCGCAGTACTAAGCCTCATATAGTTATTTCTTACAGTAGTTATTTTTTCTTCAAAGATTTTCCCCTCCTTTTAATGGAAGAGACTTTTAAAAATACTATAAAAAGGATTATCACTTTTAATGGAATTATTTGTGAATCCAAAAAAAATGAAAAACACTCGCAGAAAAAATTAAGACTAATCTGAACAAACATTATTTTGATTTATAGATCCGTAAGGCAGCTCAGCAGGGTGTTTGTCTTGTACTGAGAGGTAGTTTGTTTATGACACAAGGGGATCCCCCATCATACCATCCAGCAGCTCAGATAACAGCTAAATACTGTATACAGCAGATAGAGAAATGTGGAGGTAATGTATTTATATTTTAACTGTGTTGACTTTATGGTCAACAGTCTGTAGTCCTATAATTTGTTTACATCACTGAAAAGAAAATTATCAAGCAACAGCATATCAGATTTTAACTTTTGTATATGTATTCTATGCAAAAGTGCATACATTTTAAGACTTTTCACACGATAATATTTCACAAAGCAAAAGAGATAAATGCATTTCTTTTTTCTTGGTTATTTGTTAAAAGTTTTCATGTCCAATTAATCCTGTTTGAACTAATTGTTCTGAAGAAGACGTTACTAAGTTGAAAAACTTGTGTCTTATCCATTTGTCATTTTTGAACAATAAAATATGTTTAAACTTAAACAAAACTACCGGTAGTTGTTTTCTAGAATTAAATTGTAAACGGAATATGCAGTCAGTTACAGATATTTTAAAACCATCTATAAGTCTAGTCACTTGCTGATCAAATATAAATGACCTACATTCGAATGTGTATATTCGTACCATTAACTCTCTTAAAACTGCATCTTCAGTAAAAAAGTACCTTATTACAAGTAAAATTATAGTTTTTTTCAAAGAATAACCAGGTGCTCCACAGGGCGCAGCTTTATACGACTGCAGAGGTCGCACCCTGAACAGTTGGGGCAAGTATGGACAAAACATTCAAGCATGATACAGCTCTGAATTTGGATTGTGATCAAATTTTTGACATTACATGGGTTTTTTTTACACAAAACAAATGTCAAGATTTTACAAATCAATTAAAGATTTCTTCTTCAAACTTTTTAAATCTAAATTAAATAGTTGATCATGACACAGCATAGGTTTCTGACACAGAACGAATGTGGTCTAATGAACTTAAAAGTTTTTTTTTTGCCTTTGAGCAATTCACTATGCTGTTGAATATTAATCCTCTCAAAAAAATGTTTGAAGAAATTTTCTTTTTATTTATGAAATCTGAAATGAGAAAAATTTAACCCCCCCCCCCCCTTTTTTTTCACATCCCTGTTTCCCTTTTTCCAAAACTGATATCAATTCAAATTTCTAATGGAGTTTGCAACAATAACTACTCTTTTAAATACATCATAAAATATTAAAATGTAAAATAAAGTGCTTGTTATCACTGCATGGTAAAGATTGGTTGGTAGTAAAAGTGAATATACATTGTTTATTGTATAAAACAATAAAAAAAACTTCATCAGCAACATTTTATATTGGCAAATTTCCAATGAAGTTATTTACATAAAGTTATTGGCAAATAAAAATAGAAAATGACATCATAGTCATGTCTGGCAAATGTCCAACATACATTATCTAAAAACATTTTAGATAAGATAAGGAAAAAAAGCTTCATCAGCAACATTTTATATTGGCAAATTTCCAATGAAGTTATTTACATAAAGTTATTGGCAAATAAAAATAGAAAATGACATCATAGTCATGTCTGGCAAATTTCCAACATATATTATCAACAACTATTCTATACAAAGAAAGATAACTCCAATTGAAAATTAATTGCTATTGCACAATATTGTGCAATTAGATATTCTTGCTATTGTGCAATACTGTGCAATTGAAAATTTCTTGTTATTGCACAATACTTGATATGGAATCCTGATTTGGACCAACTTGAAAACTGGGCCCATAATCAAAAATCAAAGTACATATTTAGATAAAGCATATCAAATAAGCCCAAGAATTTAATTTTTGTTAAAATCAAACTAAGTTTAATTTTGGACCCTTTGGACCTTAATGTAGACCAATTTGAAAACTGGACCAAAAATTAAGAATCTACATACACAGTTAGATTTGGCATATCAAAGAACCCATTTATTCAATTTTTGATGAAATCAAACAAAGTTTAATTTTGGACCCCCATTTGGACCAACTTGAAAACTAGGCCAATAATTAAAAATCTAAGTACATTTTTAAATTCAGCATATCATAGAACCTCAAGGATTCAATTTTTGTTAAAATCAAACTAAGTTTAATTTTGGACCCTTTGGACCTTAATGTAGACCAATTTGAAAACGGGACCAAAAATTAAGAATCTACATACATAGTTAGATTCGGCATATTAAAGAACCCCAATCATTCAATTTTTGATGAAATCACACAAAGTTCAATTTTGGACCCTTTGGGCCCTTATTCCTAAACTGTTAGGACCAAAACTCCCAAAATCAAACCCAACCTTCCTTTTATGGTCATAAACCTTGTGTTTAAATTTCATAGATTTCTATTTACTTATACTAAAGTTATGGTGCAAAAACCAAAAATAATGCTTATTTGGGCCCCTTTTAGGCCCCTAATTCATAAACTTTTGTGACCTCAACTCCAAAAATCAATCCCAACCTTCCTTTTGTGGTCATAAACCTTGTGTTTAAATTTCATTGATTTCTATTTACTTATACTAAAGTTATTGTGCGAAAACCAAGAATAATGCTTATTTTGGGCCCTTTTTTGGCCCTTATTTCCTAAACTGTTGGAACCAAAACTCTCAAAATCAATCCCAACCTTCCTTTTGTGGTCATAAACCTTGTGTCAAAATTTCATAGATTTCTATTCACTTAAACTAAAGTTATAGTGCGAAAACCAAGAAAATGCTTATTTGGGCCCTTTTTGGCCCCTTATTCCTAAAATGTTGGGACCAAAACTCCCAAAATCAATCCCAACATTCCTTTTGTGGTCATAAACCTTGTGTTAAAATTTCATTGATTTCTATTCACTTTTACTAAAGTTAGAGTGCGAAAACTAAAAGTATTCGGATGACGTAGGACGACGAGGCCAACGTGATAGCAATATACGACCAAAAAATTAAAATTTTTGCGGTCGTATAAAAATCACAATTATTTTTTATCATGTTTCATGCTATCTGTTCCATCATTGGTGACAGCTTCGTTTTTGTTTGGTGAAAGAAACGCTTTGAATAACTTTAACCCTGTACTGTAAATGCTCAACTATTGTACAAATAGATGAAGTACACTGTAATATTTGTTATGCAAAGTATGTAAAAGTAGTTTAAAATATTAAACTAGATTATGATTTCAGGTACAGGAGAGGCATTGGATACTTTACATACTTTAGCATTGTTGAAGGACATCCTGGCACAGTTTCCTCTAAACAGTATGAAGTCATGTTGTGAGACAATTCTTAGAATGATGACTTTAAGTAATGTGGTAGGTTTATTGTCACTAGAGCTTGGTATCATTGATAAAGTTTCTTCCATTGGATCCGGGATTTATCATTAAAAGTTGTCTTTTTCTTTAAGAGACCACATAAAAAAAACAACATCAAAACTCATATATTTGTCATTAAAACTGAAGATTTGAGTACCTTTTAAAAAGGGAACCTAAGGAATTTCCATTAGAATTTTTTTTTCTAGAATATTTGTTAAGCGAGAATGAAAAGTAGGTAAATTTTATTTATTTAAAGTCGGCATATATAGTTACAGAATAACAAAAATAACATGAACTCTGGTGAACACTTCAACTAACTTGGGGTGAGGAGTGGGGTTGGTAATCATCAAATTAACTGTAACCCAACAATATGATAACTAAAATAATGCATTTGAAAAGCTCAAAATGTTTTCAAGAAACCATTTGATTACTTTTAAATTCATTTTTGATTTTGTATATTTATTTCAGATGGTAACATCCTGTGGAATGCAGACTTTATATGGAATGTTTGTCAACAAACCAAAACCTTCTAATTTGTCTGCTGAATTAAATGCACAATTAATTACAGTAAGTATCACATCTTATACTTCAGAAACACGTTTTTCTTAAAGAACATTTGTGAAAGTGTTAATCTCTCAAAGAAAAGGACAGAAGGGAAAAATGTGTGTTTAAATTTTTTTTTTTAATGACTGTAGAGTTACAATATTTGTTGTAGATTTCTCATGTTTAAATTGATCAACTCTATTAGCTACGTGACTGGTCAGCTAGAATGTAATATTCTTTATATTGCTGGTCAATGTCAGAATTCTCTGACAATCTTTTCCACCAAATGCCCATACTATAGACAGATGCACAGTGGAAAAGTTGTCAAATCTGATGAATATTATTTCTTCAAGCTCAGTTTCATTAAAAACGAATTATTGTCAATTCAAAAATTTTTGTGTGCCTTGATTGTTGTGATTGTTGTACAATGGACAAAAATATGTGATTAATTATTTTAATTTAGGAATTACAGTATTTAAACAATGCTACCAAAATTTGAATTACAATTTTTTTTAAACACATTCCTTGGCAATAATCATGATTTTAAAAACATATTCCTTGGCAATAATCATGATAATAAAACAATCCTAAAAAATTTCTAAATTTACATTATATAATTAAGCACATCATTTAAAACTTTGTCAAGTAATACGCCTTTTAATTTTTCACTTTGCAGGCAATGTATGATTATCAACCATCTGAAAATGATGTACAACCAATGAGAGCTTGGTTGGCAGTGATGGAAAAGGGTCATCTTAACTTAACTAGGTAATGCAAATTTAGATTCTTTGTTTAATGTGAGAATTGTTAGATACATTAGACATGCAGTTTTTTGTGCAGGCATTTTCAGGAATTTCATCTGGGTCTGTGGTCATTTGTCAGTTTTCGAGAAATCTGAACAAAGTTATCTTTAAAATTGTTCAACATTAATGTTATTTATAGGGTATTCTGATCCATTCTGCTCTTTATGACCCCCTCAAAGTTTTTATGCCACTCACTGCCTTAGCAGAGGGGCAAATCCTTTCCTTTTCTAAATTTTTGAAAGCCTGTATTATTATGACAAAAAGCAGAAAATCATATTGTTGTCAGATCCTTGCATTGTTAGCAAAGCATGGACACATGATCTATACCTCAGTTAAATATGCTGACATTTATCTTGTACAGTAGGATAAATAGGCTTTATTTTTACTTAAATACATGCACTTGCACAGTCATTTCTTGTAAAAAGATGTGTTGATTTTCATTCTTCATTCAATTTATTAAATATGAAATACAAAAGATCATCCAGATAAATTGATATGCTCCATAGATTTTTTTATTAGTCCCCTACCCACATAGGCAAAGGGGACTTTAGGTTTGGACTCTGTCTGTCTATCTGTCTTGTTTTAAGGGTTAAATAAAGGCAACAGTAGTATACCGCTGTTCAAAACTCGTAAATCTATGGACAAAAAAGCAATATTGGGGTAACAAACTAAAACTGAGGGAAATGCATTCAATATAAGAGGAGAACAACGACACAACATTAAAATTTAACATACACAGAAAGGGACTAAGCATTAGACAAAATCTGATGAGAATAACAAATATAACATCAAAACCAAATACATGAATTTGGAATAGAAAAGTACCGTGACATGTCTTATAGTAATGTGAATTCACACTCAAATATAAGAGAAAACAAACGACACAATGGAAACACAACGTTAAAATGTTACACACACACAGAAACGAACTATAATATAACAATGGCCATTTTCCTGACTTGGTACAGGACATTTTTAAAGATAAAAATGGTGGGTTGAACCTGGTTTTGTGGCATCCCAAACCTCACACTTAACACATTCTGAAGGATTTATTATCCTTTAGCCATGCTTGGATGTTTGTGACATCTGATAATTGTTATTTGTTTTTCAGATTGGATGAAAAGTTGTGTATAAGCCATCTGCCCAGATTATTTTCCTCAACTATGACCTGTCTGTTATCTGATAAGTCTGATATTACCTCAGCTGCTGCTAAAACTATGAAGGTAAAGTTTGTGTTACTAGCCCTTAAAGAAATCAAATGTTCTATCTTGTCATTATTTTAACACTGGTTCATTGTAATGATAGACATTAAATGGTTATTTGAAATATTAGCTAGAAATAGGGTCCATTTTGTGTCCTGATAGATCTATTCTTTTGTCTTTTTAAGGGAATTTATTTGTGTCCTAATAGATCTAGTGGCAAAGGTTATAATAAGGTCGGTTTAAGGAGAACCACACATAATTATTGACATGTTTTGTCCATTACAGGATGTGTTAAAGGAGTGTGTGACACCAGTGGCTGACAGTGTGAAACATTTAGTGGACACTGCTCCGAGTGGGTCTGCCACACCAATACATAAGATGGTTAAAGCTGTTGAGAGTGGACTAAGTTATCAGTTCCATTCTGTATGGGGATTAGTATTACAGATCTACACAGTCTTCTTTGAGGTACATACTACATTGATTCATTGTGATTTGTGTGGTACCCATTATTGTTGATTTCATCTGTAGAGGTAAACCATCTATTTAAATGCTCAACGAAGCACATTTGTGGGCAAACTTTTGTAATACCACAAAATCAAATACAATCCATGCTGCCCAGGTTAGATTTTCTTTTTATAACATTATTATTTTTATGCCCCACCTACAATAGAAGAGGGGCATTATGTTTCTGGTCTGTGCGTCTGTTCTGCTTCAGGTTTAAAGTTTTTAGTCAAGGTAGTTTTTCATGAAGTTGAAGTCCAATCAACTTGAAACTTTATACACATGTTTCCTATGATATGATCATTCTAATTAAAATGTCAAATAAGAGTATTAACCCGAATTTCACTGTCCACTGAACATAGAAAATGATAGAGTGAGTGGGTCATCCGTGTACTGTGGACGCATTCTTGTTTACTTATAAGTTTGTTGAATGATTCAAAATATCAACTTTATGTACTTGCCTCTATTTTGCTAATGTACTATGGATATACTTACTATGATTATTTATATATGTAGTTTTTACTAAAAAAGATAAAAAAAAAATACCTTGTTCCCACAAAAATAAATGAATTCACAGTAGTTTATGATCTTATGAGGCCAAGTTATAGGTTCACATTAATAACAAAAAGTTTGCATAATAATTGTCATAAATTGAAGGAATTAAATCATTAGAAGCAGAAATTCATGATTTTTTTTTTAGTGGCGAAATTATTCACTTTTAAATTATACAATTGTTCTTTTAAATCATGTGTCATAGTCAAAGTTTATATAATGTCATAATTTGTAAATGAATAAAAGTAATTTCTTTTATATAGGTTCTAGGAAAACAGTGTCCAAAGTTATTTAAAAAGGTAAGGATATTATTTTAATCATCTATTGACGGAAGAACATCTCCATATCATTCAAGTCAGAAAGATGATCATTGATTGGACTAGTAAGGGTTGTTCAGTTCAGTTGAAAGAAAATGCAGAGCTTCTAATAACCTTGTAACAATTAGGAATTTAAAGCATTTGAGAAACTAAAATAGACTATTGGTCTCTTGTGAGTTGTCTTATTGGCAATCATACCAAGTCTACTTTTTGATATTATAAGAATGTTTATTTGGGGGAAATTTAGCATCAAGTTAAATAAAGCTAAATCCAGTTTTTTTTTCTAACAATACAAACAGAAAAGGTAAGTTGAAAATTATATACACAGGATAGTTTATACAGTAAAGTGAGAACATTTGAGCCAGATAAAAAAGAAAGAACAAATACTTCTTCTCTTATTGTGACATGTCTGTTTAGAATCTTACTTGTTAAAATATACGGAGATGTAATATAGGACAAATAAAGTTGAACAAAAAGGCTGAAGGTTGATTTTATATTGCTTTATAAGGTGGCATATGTATTGTATTTCAGAGTTTACAGTCTATAGTAGATTTAAGAGACAGTCCTAGATTTGCCTATAAAGCTGAGTTAGATCATGCTATTGGATGTGCAGTACGGTACATGGGCCCACGACAGGTGTTGGAGGCTGTACCTCTAAATATAACTGGGGACAAGTATGTACTTCTCTTTCTTAAATTGAGTTTTATGTTTGTAATGGAAAGTGGCATTTGAAATGGTATAAATTTGTTTCAATAATGAAAAATAGGCTGGCAAACTAGTAAAGAAATTCTTAGTGTATTTATATTGATGGTTTGTTGTGTCATTGTAAATTATTTATATATGTTTGAATATATAAATTGGATTTTTAAAAATTGTAAATGCAGAAAACAATTTTTTTGAAATTAATTTATATTAATTTTATCTGAGACAGTAAGTATTCTGTGTACATCAACTTATGGCTGAAAAATTGAGTCTCCATTTCAATGTTTTTATAGGGGAAAGCATATCCTGAAAATAAACCACAGTCTCTAATTAACCAATTGATAGAGAGAGAGAAAAAAAAACACACCTGTTGATTTATATGAAAAGGAAAAAAGAACATGATAAAAGGAAATAAAGGAGTAGGTCCGGTAAGGACCGATTTTGGCCTCAAATTTTGGGTTCATCTGACGAAAGATTTTGACCACTTTTTAAACACTTAAGTGTCTATTTCATTTGAATCAATTAGTTTATGTGAAAGATTTTAACTGATTTAATCATTAAAAATGGTCTGATTCAAGCTCAAATATGAATAATCTACCAAATATGCCGAAAAATGTCACTTTTCCGATGGTTTTTGTCAAAAATGAAAGTGGCCACATCCGTGTTCATCCTCGACCTTTATATATGTTATGTATTATCATAAAATACAACTTACATTTCAATATTAAGGATGAACACGAATGTGGCCACTTTCGTTTAACACGAAAACCGTCTAAAATTTAACTGAAAAGCTAGAATTATGAAGATTTCAGTAATTTAGCATGACTTAATGGTGCTAGTACCCGATATATGTGCATTGTATTGTCAAAAACAGCCCATGTTAATGTAGCAGAAGCATTGTACTATCCAATAAATAACTGAAAGCTTACATTTTAATGATTTTGTAAAACTGTTATATTTTGGGACCAAAAAGGGGTCTTACTGGACCTACTCCTTTGAATCTGGAATATTTCTGAAAATAATTATATAAAGCAAATTTCATGCTTTATTCTTTATAACAAAAAATCAGAATTTGTCTACATATTGATTTTTTTCCAGCGATGATTACAACTTCCCTCGTAGTTGGATGATTCCTGTGATAAGAGAAAATGTGTGCAATACAGAATTAGGATTTTTCACATCTTATTTCCTCCCATTAGCAGCAAAATTCCGACAAAGAGGTAATTATGTACATATTTTATCTGAACCTCTTGTTAAAAAGAAATAGGGATATATGATTTTTATGCATATGTATGTAAAACTGCTTTTTATGAAAACTGAATTTTAAAAATTGCAAGATTAAATCTATGTCAATAATGTTTGATAAAATTGTCAGTTTTAAATGCTATACACAAAGTACATGTGTGATGTAGTTACAGTTTACTAGGAAAAGGGGAAAACCCAATATACATCTCAAGAAGATGTTTGCTCATGAAAACTTTAATAATTAAACAAACAATGACACTGGTGATGTTGGAGAATTTGTTGTGCTGTTGGTTTGCTGTCTCTATTTACCCAACGTCTCCTTTTGTTCATCTATACACCTATGTTTAATGGTCTTTATGACTAATCAGGTATTATTTGTGTTGTTTTGTTTTTTTCCAGCCTTAGAAGCGACTCAGACAGACAATATTGTAGTAGGTAAATCTTACGAGACATTACAACATCAGATATGGGCTCTACTCCCAGGATTTTGTAACAAACCCACAGATTTAGTACAGGTATCCATTTATGTCATCACTTTATGTTTTTATTTAATTGAAATTGGTGAAGTTATTGATATTTTGTTGGTTGCTTAACATCCAAATGAAATTTATGTAATGAACACTCAGGAATCTATATATAGCATGGCTATTATGAAGTGAAAATATAATGATCATTAATTGAACTTTAACTGAAACATGGTTATATATTAAAGAACTATATAATAATCTATTATTGTACATGTTTTATTCAAGAAATGTAAAATGTATTCTTTCAATTTTCAGTCTTTCAAAGGAATAGCTAAAATTTTAGGAACTGCTATAAATGATCATTCTAACTTACGGATGGAAGTGATGAGTTCCCTTAGGAAAATAATTAACCACTCAATGACTGAGGGTAGGTAGATAAGTATATTTAGTAGATAAGAAAATGGCAGTGTTTTGTGCTTAAATTTACATTTACCGCTACAGAATGGCTCTATATAAAAAATTTGGTTTTCAGTTATATCAAATAGTTCCTGACCTTTTCAGATGTTCATTGATTTCCCAAATTTGCTATGACAAATACCATTTTAAATTAACATTTAAATAAGTATAATAAAAATTACCGATAGAAATGTTTAAAAGTTTAAAAATCCAGTAACATGTTAATTAAGTTGTATTTTTATGAGTTTGTATAGTCTTTTTTAAATTGTTGCTGTGTTTGTAAAATTGTTCTTCTTTTTTTAGAGGAGAGTAAAACAGAAGTGGCAAAGTTTGCTAAAAACTTTTTGCCAATTTTGTTCAACATATTTACTGCTGAATCAGATAATACTAAAGATCCTGTGAAGTTAGCTGTATTAGAAACCATTAAATGTTACTTACAGATTGCTGATATGAATGTATGTATACATAGATTTTACCACTGCATCAAGTGTGATATAATATTTATCTGGAGACAGTTATATTTTCAAATTTAAAATGTGAGGCTCGCTGAGTATTTTGAATATTTAAAATTTAAATGTCAAGAGTGGATAAATATCGTATTACACGAGATTTGGTGGTGGAATCTGTTTCTCTAATGATTTTAAAATAATATGAATGCAAACTTATTCTTTTTTTTTCAAATGATCTGCAAAAAGCCTTTTTTCATGTCGTCACAATAGAAAATTATGAAAATTCAACGTCATAATCAAATTTTAATCAATGAAGAACTGAAATCAAAAGACACAAAAACTTTGATTAAATAAAAAGAATCAACCTCTCAGAAAAATGTTAAATCATGTAAGAATAAGAGAAACATGTTTAATCCATCTGAGCATGCTGAGATGTCTTTAAAAATAATTCTTATGCTATTTATAAATTTTATGTGTTTCCATATTTGGGTATAAAAATAAGGAGAACTGGTATGATTGTTAATGAAACAACTTAAGACTAAAGTTCAAAGGAAATGGATGTAAGTATTATAGGCAACTGTGTGCCCTTCAACAATGCGAAAAACCCATACCATGTAGTCAACTATAAAAGGCCCAGACATGAAAAAAATATAAAAACAACTCAGTTGAGAAAATGAACGACCTAATTTATAACACAACAATTTACCAAAAAACAATTAGACAGACGTTTAATCAATGAAAACCACTGAACTACAGATTCCTAACTTGGGACAGGCATATAAAGAATGTTGTAGGGTTAAATTTGTTTGTGAGTGTTCAACCCTTTTACGAACAAACTATAAAAATCTGTTAAAAAAAGGCTAAACTCATATTGATTCATAACAGAAAAACATCAAACTACATCAAAAACACCGACATGCATGGACAAGTTGTCAATTTCTCAAATACTTGTACAAAATTGAACAGATATTGGACAGAAATGTATACTAAATGTGAAAGGTAAAAGTGAATTTAAAGGGGGGAAAAGAAGAAAATATTGACTTCTCAGTGTTTTTTATACATATGCTACATGTATAGTGAGTACTGTTTTCTGTCTATTTCAGTTGGTATCTACCTTTTGTGATAAATGTACCGAGAAATTAGAAGAAGAAAATATTACTCCTGCTAAAAGGTAAAAACTTACTAAACCATTTATTTTTAATTCATCAATTTTACCTTTATATTATGAAATTTTTCAATATGTGTTACAGTTGTAATGTATGGTACCTTCTACTGTATACTACAAATATTTCTCCAAAGGAGGATTTCCAACAAATTTTAAGTGACTCATGACCACATATGAAATTCATTGTTCAAAGTCATTTGTGGGTCAGAGACAGAATATGTTTGGTTCAATGGGAGTAAATAAGAAGTGATAAGCAGATTTCCTTTCCCTATCCCTAAAATCTTTGATAAATTTAGGTAGAAAAGTTTTTATGCCCCACCTAGGCATTATGTTTTTGATCTGTTGATCTGTTATTCCGTCCGTCTGTCCTGCTTCAAGTTAGAGTCTTTGGTCAAGGTAGTTTTTGATGAGTTGAAGTCCAATCAAATTAAAAACTTAGTACTCATGTTCCCTATGATACGATCTTTTTAATTTTAATGCCAAATTACAGTTTTTACCCCCATTACATAGTCCACTAAACATAGAAAACATAGACAATGATAGTGTGAGTGGGGCATCCATGTACAATGAACACATACTTGTTTGATAATTATTCAGATCTGCATAAACTTATATTTGCTGTAAATGAGGTTAATTATACCCCTCTTCAAAGTAGGAGAAACACTAGTCAACCTCAGTTTCCTTCTGTTCTGGATGTCCCTTCCTTGAAATGTTTTTATATTATTTTTCAAGCTACAAATAAGTACTTCTTGTAGCAAGCTTTCTGTGAGCCTGCTAAATTGTGTAATGTGTTTTCCAATCATCTCTCTTTAACTTACTCATAACCAAACACTTATATATTCTTGCACACAAGCCATGGACAAATTCATCTCATTTTTCTCAGAAACAATTTTATTAGTAGAGCTTCAATAAATCCATACAATGTAATGTTTCATAGCCATCCTTTTTTAACTGCTAACTGCTCCTTTACCAAAAACTTATAGATAGATATCATTTGTGAATACTTTAGCACAGTGAATTCTGTTTTATATATTTTCAGGCATTCATTATTAGATATAGCCATTACAGAGCTACCATATATAGATGATAAAAGAATAAAACAGTTGTATAGTATAGCATGTAGTTACCTCCAGGTACATTATTATTGTTATTGTGGGGAAAGGGAGGTAACCTCATCATTCTAACTGACCAGACTCCTTAAGGTCTTGAAATCCTAAAAATGATTGCTGTAATCTTATGAATTCATGTTCATTGCCTAGAACATTGTTTCACAACAAGAATGTTGATTTAACATTCCATTGCCAGTTATCAGGCAGACATGAAAATACATAAACACATTATGGCAACTATTCTTTGATCATTCAACAGCGATACAGAATATAAGACATGTAAAGACTGGTTTGACATGGAGAGGATAGATCTCATACACTCATGGTTATATACCTACAAGAAAAAGTAGGATATGCATGAATAATACACCAACCCATTAAAACACACAAAAAAAAGATATTTAATACTTGTCTATACAATATATCAGAGGGTGGTAAAGGGTTATTTTCGTGCAACGTTTTCGGCCTTTTTATTTCACGTATTTTCGTGTTTTAACGTGTTATTTCTCGTGTTCTCGTGTTTGGCTCGATTTGCGTGCTTCGTGTTTCCCCTTATTTATTTTCCGTGTTTCGTGTCAGTGCTCTTAATTTCTCGTGCAGGTCCCGAATTTGATTAAAAAGTCAGTGTGTTATAATACCTTCTGAAACTTCACGTCTTCTGTAAACTTATAGAAATTGATGTATATATTGTTACCATTCTACTTTTGCTTTTGCAATATGTATGGTATTAATGGTATCAAATTGCTAGTCTATGAATTCAATTTTTTATCAAGTAAGATGCAAGTAGCGGACGCTAAAAGGTGACCGCAAGGTCTTCAATGTTCATTACTAATGGCTGCATGATCTACAAGAACGACTGGATATAACTTCTGGTACTTGTTTCCTTCATATTTACGATCTTATTTATCGTGCTTCGTTTTTCCCGATTTTTATTTTTCGTGCTACGTTTTTGCGATTTTTATTTCACGTGTTTCCGTGTTCAGTACCCCCTTTACCACCCTCTATATCAAGGTCTTAATGTAAATGCTTACAATAGCGTCTTCATCATGTGTTGTCTCCTGCTGTTTCTCATTGTTTGTGCATCTGGTTTTTAGAGGAGTCGGTTGACTGATGTGGTCTGTTGTATTGTGCAATAATTTTGATAACAATTTTTTTAAATTTTTATGTATCAATTCCTTTTTTTGTTGCAGTCTTTAGACAAAACTTTACAGAAGAAGTCTTACAGAATATTAGAAGAGATTTGTAGTGGAAATTCAGCAGGCTGTAAAAGTTTTATATCCCAGAACTTGTCAGACATACAGTCAACTTTATTAACGTCTTTGTCATCATCTAGTTCTTCGTCTAAAGCGGTAAGTTGTATAAATACTGTAAAACATTTATATCCCAGAATTTATATATATATTGTAAATAGTCACCAGTTTTATTTTCCTTTAATTGTACAAGAATAAGTATGTATTATCTTTCCTTCAACCCATAACCAACTGTTTCTAAATGATTACTTTGCTATGACACAATTTTAGTTCTGTTTTAAACTGTTAGTCAGCTATTTTAGATCTATAAAATGGTTATAAGATAGACTTGCTGGTCTGGCAGTAGTCACTTAAATTTCATATTTGCAGTTATTAACATAAAGTTTGAATTACTATATAAAGCAAGATTTAATACCAGGAAAGACATTTAAATATGTTTTTATGCTATTCAGTGGTATTCCTTAGTCAGAAGAAAAATTGATAAAGCATTTTCACATGGATATTTTTATTATGTACATTCTTCATTTTGGATGTTATTTTGTGTTTCATGTCAGTTTGTAAGTTTTACAAAAAATTGAACAAATTATACAAAATAAAATGTTTTTAATATTATCAATATATTAATGATAGACTAAAGATCTTACAAACAAAATTTTATTAATTTACTGATTTTTGATTTCTATTACAGCCTCGACTTCGATGTTTGATAAACTTGTTCCAGCAGTTTGATACAGAACAACCAGAATTTATGTTAGCAGTTATTCCTGAGGTAATTAGGTCTCCCTATGACGTATGAAGGCTTTATATTTTACTATGATTTCTACAATTCTAGTTCTCATAGAACTTTTGACATTGACAAATGATATTTGGCATGGAGGTTCATTACGATAAGACATGGTACTTCTAACATAAAAGTGTTGAACATTCTCAAAGTAATACCATTTAAATGGATTGCTTGGTTGTTGATTTTCAATACCACTTTTAGCAACTCATGGCTATATTGTGAAGGTCAAGTTTTGTTTTTGTTTTGTTTTTTTTGTGGAGGAAGCTATATAGTACCAAAAAAACTAAACTGGCAATTCTTGTCAATTATTGATGTCTGTATATTTCACTGTCAGTTTGTTGAAAAAAAGTTAAAAATTATTTCTGTGCTTTTATTTACAGAAAAGAATTATACCACCCTGATATATAAAATACTGCTGTTATTACACCATTTAAACTTTAATTTTTGTTATTACACCATTTAAACTTTAATTTTTGTTATTACACCATTTAAACTTTAATTTTTGTTATTACACCATTTAAACTTTAATTTTTGTTATTACACCATTTAAACTTTAACAGGCTATCTTATGCACCAGAGAAGTAGGAGAGAGAGCCAGAACAGCTGCCTATAGTTTGTTAGTACAGATGTGTAAAAGTCAGATAGAACAGTCAGATGAATCTCAAGATGGTAAACTCCTAAACTGTAGTATTATTGTTACAATACTCAAAAACAACAAAACTGTTACTATATTCACAAATTAAAGATACTCAATGTTTAATTTAATGGTTAATTAATTTATAAGATCTTTTAGAAAATACTGTGGATTGAATTATTTTCATGGTAAAAATGTCGTTGATTGAGGAAAACTTTCATCTTTGTGAATATTTGATTTAATGGTTTTAATAAGGACTGCATACATTCTAATAAAAAAAAATATAATTTATCGAACATTCAAATTTATGGTTCCCCTGGAGCCACACAATCCATGAAAATGTGTATCCATAATTTATAATGAATCCACAGTATATTTTTTTTTTCAATTTCTTTCTATATTAGTCATAGTTTACTGAATATGCTGTCCCATATTTTATCTAGTTATAAATTAACTTTCTTTGTAAGTAAATATATGTAAAAGTTTTTATTTCAGATGTAATCTGTAAATATTTTAAAATGATATTAGCTGGTCTTGGAGGATCACCACAGATGGTCAGTTGTACGCTGTTAGCACTGACAAGAATTTTATACGAGTTCAAAGGTAATTTATTACTATAGACTAGATAATCTATAGATAGTGACATTGGCTCATTTATATGTAAATCTAAAACATTTTATTGATTAGTTCATGCTTATTGGTAGGAAGCATGTTCGTAATTTATGTTATCCACATTAGTAGTGAAATAAACTTGTATTTCTGTTTGGAAACAAATATAGTTATTCAGTTAAATAACTATTTTTTTTTCTCTCTTCTGTAAATATATACTGTTATTTTATTAAAGGATACCATATTAGGTTTATGAATCGTCTGATTTATATAAAATAAAGAAAGAAAGAGTTCTTTACTTTTGAAAGGTTGAAGTTTGATTGGAAGGGTTATAAAATTGTAGCCAACTACAATAAATTGGATAATATGTTTACTTTTTACCAGATAGTATAGACGGCAATCTCCTCGGGAACATAATAGAAAGTGTGTGTTTACTTCTGACATCTAAAGCAAGAGAGGTGGTCAAGTCAGCTTTAGCTTTCATCAAAGTGTTACTGTCAGCATATCAGGACATTCAACTAGCATCCCATCTTAAACAGATAGTAAGTAGGAAGAGTAGGATTTGTTTCCCTTTCAGATCTTATGTATGAAGATCGATTTCATTGCTTTGTAGAATCAAGATTAAAATAAAAGTATCACCATAGGCCAAATGCCTATTTTTATGCCCACCTACGATAGTAGATCTAGAGGGGCATTATATTTTCTTTCTAAATTATTCTTTCTAAATTAGATTAACACTGTGCCAGATCAATGAACTACTGTAACAGAGTTGTAAACGCAATAATATGAACTCGCATTTTGAAATATTTTATATGAATTAAAAAAGATTTTTCTCAAAATGGTAAAAATTAAAATTGCATGACAAAATCTTATTAATCTCTGAATTTACAGTAGTACTCATCAAGCTTTTGTGTGATGTTTTCAAATATAAAAAATTGAAAATGAATTACATTTTAAATATTTGCATTGAAATATCTGGCCTTCAAAATTGATTTTCATCCTTATAATATTCACAAACTGTTTACCACTAGACATATAAAGTACAACATTTGAAGTTTTCTGGATTTAATGAAAACATAGTAATGTATGTGAAAACTTTTTAATTACAGATGTCCAGTCTTACTAGTATGAAGGACGACTGCAGACAACATTTCAGATTCAAAGCCAAAGAAATATATGCTAAGTTAATAAAAAAATTTGGGTAGGTGTTTAAATGCTGTAGTAATCTTATTTTTTATGACCAAAGAGATGAATATTCATTCTGGCATTCTTTTTATTCTCCATGTACAAATTGCAGGCTGATTCATGTGATTGTAACCACATGTATGAATATCTGCAAATATGAAAAATCCAAGTTAGCTATGACTAGTTCTTATATACTTTGTAAGATAGATGTAAGGGGGCTGGCTTTTGGTCCTGGTTATTGACATTATTACAACAAACCATTGTCTGCATTGATAAATTCTTTGTTTCATATAAGTTTTTACATTTCTTATGGTTATGTAGTTTGATTTGACCAATTCCCATGAAATTAAGAAAGGCCTATCATCAAGTTTATCTTTCAAAGTGACAGAAATTCTTCAAGCATGTTTAAGATTAAAGAATGTTTTTCTCTTTAAGACTTCTTCATGTATTTATATTTTTAGCTAGAGGCTTCAGCTCAGGATAGGAAAATCGATGAAGCTTCTAAATTTTACATAAAAGTTTTAAAAATACAGCATTCTTAAGATAGTTTCCAATCAAACATATACACCCACAGGTAGTGAGTTACTTGTTTACTTTCACCAACTCAAGAAAAAACTCATTCCAGTTCTTCTATAGCTACTGTGAATTCATTATCATTTGTGGGATATCTAATTTTTGTAGACTTTTTTGCTTTAGGATTACCACAAATTTTTCAATGAGGTAAAAACTCACACAAAAATACTATTATTCCTCAATAATGGAAAATTGTTATCTAATGAAATAAGTGAACCCACAGTATAGTTTTATTGTATTTTGTACAGGTATGAGACAATATTAAACATGGCACCCTTAAGTATTCATAAAGTGTTGATGAATGTAAGAAAGACACAGGAAAGAAATAAAAAGAAAAAGAAAGAAGAGAGAACAGAAGATGATGAGGACAGCGATGAAGAACATAGGAGAGCACGACCAGAAAGGTAACTTTGTCTTTTGTATAAGGAAAAAAACTTCAAGCCATTGGCTTTTTAATGTCTTTTATGGCAATTCAGTTGAATTAGTGATGATGTGATTGGATTACTTCTGTCACATGGTGACACCAATGTATTCCTATAGATATTGTGAAAAATGCTGTTTTATTCATATAAATAATTTCAAAATAAGTTAAAATTATTGCTTTTATAATCCTGTTGCATTTTTATGCCCCATTTATGGACATTATGTTTTCTGGTCTGCGTCTTTCCACTGAACATAGAAAATGAAAGTGCGGATGGGGCATCCATGTAATATAGACACAATTTTAACCAGGATACAGAAAAATTCTCAAGTTTATAATGATAGAAACCAAATGAGGGAAGTTAAAGGACATTTTGATATTAAAAATGAAAATTGTGGGCTATATCTTTTTTGTGTAACAAAAAATGGTTTGCATGATGAAGTCATCAAAATCTACTACCATCATCAATAACTACTGACATAAATCAACCTGATTGTACATTATATATAATTGATAGGTTAAAGCACTCAAAATTGTCAAAATTACCATACTTAAAACAGTCCTGGATTGGTTATGGAAATTTTATAATATATAGGTTATTTACCGCCACTCTGCTAGAAAGAACTTTTAATCAGTAAATAAGTTTTTGAAATCATTTATAATGTCATTTTACAGTGTGGAGGAATTATTACGAGAGTCAGATTCAGAAATGGAAGATGATGACAATAAAAAATCTAGAGGTCAAAAGTCTAAGAAAAATAAAGATTCAATCAAAGCTAAGTTGGCATGGTTACAAGAAGGTGCTGATGACATTGTTGATTTCCTGGATACAAATGCATCAAAGAAAGTCATGGGTTTGTACTTTTCTGGATGGTAGAATTCAAAGTTAAATACTAATAAGTTATTGACAAACCCTTTTTTAATATTGATAGGGCTGTAGAGGAGCAAAATATGAATGAGCGATTGACAAACTCATTGTTTCCAACTGCAGGGCTGTAGAGGAGTTAACAAGCTACAAAACAAATGAACAGATAAGAAGGATGTTGTTGTATGATTTGCAGATATATGACTGCAAATTTCCAATTTATCAAAATGACAAAAATGGCAAAGGAGTAGGTTCAGTAAGACCCCTTTTTGGCCCCAAAATATAGCAGTTTTACAAAATTGTGAAAATGTAAAGTTTTATTTATTTATTAGAAAGTAGAATGTTTCTGCTACATAAATATTGGATGTTTTGACAATACAATGCACATATATCAGGTACTAGCATCATAAGGCCATAATAAAAGAATAGGTTTGTTTGCCCAAACCCTACCTACCCAGAAAAAAGCTGCCTACTCAAATTCTTTTATTGTCCTGATTTGAAGAAGTTTTTTTTTAATCAGATAGGCATGAAGACTAATAAACACCCGATACTTCAATTTCTTTTTTTGAAAAAAAAATAAAAAATGCCTACCGGGTACCTACCTACCCACTGTCTCAACCTTTGGGTAGGTTTTGGGCAAACCAAAATATTTTTAATTGTGGCCTAAAGTCATGCTTAATTACTAAAATCTTCACAATTTTAGCATTCTAGTTAAATTTTAACCAGTTTCTGTCTTAAATGAAAGTGGCCGCATTTGTGTTCATTCTTAATATTGAAATGCAAGTTGTATTTGATGATAATACATAACATATATAAAGGTTGAGGATGAACACAGATGTTGCCTTTTTCATTTTTGACAAAAACCATCTGAAAAGTGACATTTTTTGGCATATTTGATAGATTTTTCATATTTAAGCTAGAATCAGAGCAGTTTTTTACCCTTTCACCAATGGCTGCCCAGACAAGCTACTCTGAGACGATGGCTTCCCTGGCTACTATTACTCAAGTGGGAGATCTTCATAATAAATGTCAATAAAAACTTTTTTGTAGTTATTTGTGTATTTATTTCATTCA
This sequence comes from Mytilus edulis, assembly GCA_019925275.1. Lineage (NCBI taxonomy): Eukaryota > Metazoa > Mollusca > Bivalvia > Mytilida > Mytilidae > Mytilus > Mytilus edulis. The sequence goes on along the minus strand of CM034355.1, from coordinate 13,312,175 downwards.
CTAACACCATGTTCACAGTTTTGTTCATGTTTTGATAATTTTTTCTTCATAAAATATTCAAATTTTCAAATTTTGACATTATCTGGGTGAAATTCTCAAAATTCTGCTCTAAGACCCCAAATCGTAATTTTTAAACCCAAAACGGCAAAATTTTTAAATTTTTTATGAGGCTGTACAAATTCCTCACACTGAACGATGTCCATTCCAAGTGTTTTGTACATAAAACGACATTTTACGTCAAAAAAGTATACTAGTTTGGCTTCAATTCTTCCATATTCTTTCAAAAAAAATGTTCCCTCATTTCAAATTCTCGTAAATTCCATAAATTTCGTCTGATTTTGACTCGGTTTTTAACAAACGGAGGCGCCATGTTTACACTTTCATCCGGGTATTCATCAAAGAAAGATAACTCATGTTTGCACTGTTTTGAGCGGGAAACATAAAAGAGGTATTCCCATCCTGGTAAAACGGGACTCATCGTCAGCTGTCTGAAGCGTTAATCCTGGTAAACTGGGACTCATCGGCGAAAGGGTTAATGAGAAAATCAGTTAAAATCTTCACTTAAAGTAATTGAATCAACTGAAATAGACACTTAAGTGTTAAAAAAGTGTCTAAAGTCTTTCGTCAGATGAACTTAATTTTTGAGGCGAAAATCGACCCTTATCACCTTTCACAAATATTTTGGAGTGGGAAATTTTTACTACATGCAAGAACCACAAAATATGTGAGAGGTGCTGTTCACAATAATTAACATTTTGGTAAAAAAAATCTTGCATGTGCATCATATCTGCGGGTCCCAACACTAGGAATAAGGAGGTGTCACACATGGAGCTGAAACAAAGTACTTGTAGGCAGCTCTACTAATGAATTGCTTTTTTCTTGATCATATTGAAAATATGACATTTTGTTCTTTATGAATTTTAGTTACTTCAATACAATTTTTACACAAGTCACTTAATTCATCATTCCAAACAAAAGTTAACACTCCATACAAGGCTTTAGCTTGAGGACTCTTACATTGCTGTGGTATAACACTCCTTTAATAGATATACTAACAACCTTGATGGGGAATAGCATCCAGGAAAAAACCTTTTAATATTTGATTTTACCTACATTTTTTGGCTTAAAGGATGGGTGATTTCTTCTTTCATAAGTTGACAAATGTCTGTTGATGCTTTTTCCTACAATTATATACAACAATTTATCATTTGTAGCAACAAGACCACAGGAAAGTCTGATGCGAACAAATCCAAGAAGTCAAAAGAGCGGCAATACAAAACAGCATCAGACGGCAGGCTTATCATAACAGAGGATAACAGTGATGAAGGTAAGATTGTTATAAAATGACCTTGAAAGATTCTCTCTTATAAAAATGACTTAAAAAATTCTCTCTTATAAAAATGACATTGAAAATTCTTCTTATATAAATGATCTTGACAGGTTCTCAAGATCACCTTGAAATTTTGGGTAAGCATAAATATTCAGTTTTTCATTTCATCTTCTCCCTTATTGTACAGTAACAGTTTATAATTTATAGTATAACTAATCGCCGTATTTGAATATCAAAAATAAGACAACATGTGACCGAACGACGCTTGGATTAAACGAGTGGACAGCACTCGTTTAATCCATAGCGGCGTTCAGTCACAAGTTGTCTTATTTTTGATATTCAAATACGGCGATTAGTTATTCTTTTTATTACATTGGTAAATGACTTTTTTTATGAAATTAATGTAGAAAATGTAAGGAACTATATCTTTTTCATACGCATTGACAATTTGTTTTGATCCGACGTTATCGACGTCTTGACAACGCCTATTGTTGTATGACGTCAGAGAGTGAAATAACCATGTTTATTTCACATGTGAAATTATCGGTTTTTATCTAACTGGGAAATCAATGTAATTCATTGCAACCAATGTAATAAGAACAAGTTATCTTCAGGCAGACTTTTACTATATATTCTGTCATATTTTGAAAACTTTTTATATTCTTTAAAATTCAGAAAAACGAAAAGGTCCTAGTCAGAGTCAGATGTCTGAAGATGAGGATTTGGAGGATTTGTTCCAGGCTATTGAAGGTATTGGGAATAAGGTAAGTAATAACACCTAGTTAAGTATGATATATACATAAGAAATCTAGTATGATTACCAATGAGACAACCCTCCACAATAGACCAAATGACACAGAAATTAACAATAATAGGTTACTGTACCATCTTAAAAAATGAGCAAAGCCCATACTGCATAGTCAGCTATAAAAAGCCACGAATTGAAAATTGTGTTTTCAAAATGGAATTATTTGTTCAAGGCTATTGCAGGTGTGCGTTGATGGTAAGTTTAGGGAAATAAATTTAACACCTAGTTAAAGTATGGCTCATGGTTTGACAGGAATGAAAGATCCAAGTTGAAAATTCAGGGGGAAAAAAAGAACAAATAGTTTTGATCTCATATAATCCCAAAATTAATAACTAACAAAAAATAATCTACAAATAAAAATTCTTTGGGAATTTATTTTTTATTTTGGATAGTGGAAAGTAATTAGCAAATTTTATCTTATGTAAAAGTATAAATCATTAGATTACTTTAGCTGTAGTTGGCAAAACTTTAAGGAATTTTTGGTCCTCAATGCTCTTCAACTGTTTACTCTTTTTGGCCTTTTAAACATTTTTTTATTCGAGCTTCACTGATGAGTCTTTTGTAGATGAAAACACACATCTGACTTAAATATAAAATTTAAATCCTGGTATCTATGATGAGTTTATTATCAACTATAAGATCAATTTTATGTAGAAAATGTGTATTATAAATTACTGATCAATTACATTTAACAGACATTTTATTAATATTTGACTGTGAATGAATAAGTACTTGTATTTCAGAGATCCAAGAAAAGAAAAATAGAAGATTTGGGATCGGATGATGAATCTGCTCGTCCTAAATATAAAGGTAATTGTTTTAGTTGTGGGATATAGTGATAAGAAAATTTCTTAAATGTAGAAAAAAAGTCTGGAGGCAATAAACTAGTTTTGTGTAAACACAAATATTTTTATCATACTATTCTGATTTTTTTGCTTGGTAACTGACATTTGAAGAGCTTCTATCTATTATGATGTTAAAAGTATATAAACTTATTTTGTGTAAATATCAAACATACCTAAAGTTAAAACACTGGAACATAAAATAAAATACAATGGTCACTAAATAGTCTCCAACTGTCAGCATTAGCTATTTCTAAAGCTGCTTTTAGCTGATACATTATCTATAGGTTATAGAAAGATGGGAAAATCCTTCGAAAAATACACTTTACCTATAGATATATACTTGTATACAGTAGCCTCCCAATTATGACCCTTTTTAAGAAAACAAACCAAATACAAGGGTGAACAACAATGTTTTATCTGTAGAGGTGACTTGATGTTAGCTGAACTGATATATTTGAATTATGCAAATTATTAAAAGGGAGGTAACTTTAATATTTTCAGCTGGTGGTAAAGGTATACACAGACCTATTGGTGAATCGGACTATGGTAAAGAATACAGAGCAAAGGTAGGTTGAACAATTTCATTGAAATGAATAGAAAACAGTTTGTTTGTAAAAGGACAAGTATTGAACTTCAGGAAAATAGTACAAGATGCAATGACACTAAAATATATGATTAAAAGTAATCACATTCATTATAGTTTGCTTAATTTTTGGTGTATATATAATTGCAGAAAGCTAAAGGTGATATAAAGAAGAAAGGACAACCAGATCCATATGCCTATGTACCTCTCCAGTTCCAGAGTTTGAATAAAAGGTAGATTGTTATTTACTGTCTTCATTGAAAAGACTTGAATGATAGGGTCATGTTTCTGAAAACGGCTTAATTTACATTAGATGGTCACTCTTATATTATATATATAAGTACGTCTGAGTCAGTGACAACTCTACAACAAATTTGCGAAAGCAAATTTACAGATGTTTAGACGAGTTGTATATATATACAACTCGTCTAAACATCAACCCAACAATGTTAGATCTGTAAATTTGCTTTCGCAAATTTTTGGTTCTTCCCTCGCCAGGATTCGAACCCTTGCTACTGTGATATCGTGACACCAAATCGCCTGCACTGCAGCCGTCCCGCTAGACCACACGACTACCTGGGCTCTCAAAATAAAGAGCTTTCGCTGGCCGTGTGTTACCTTTCCTCGTCAGTTTTAATCTAGCGGCGTACTACAGTACATGATATATAAGGCATGAAGATGTTATTGTTACAGATCAGCTAAATTATCTATAGTAAAGGATCCTACAAATTAATGTAATATACAGTCACAGAAAATAATTATATTTATAAGTACGTCTGAGTCAGTGACAACTCTACAACAGATGTATCCATCGGATCGCCATCAATGATGGTGATACATGGCTATGTACATAATGTATATACAACTCGTCTAAACATCAACCCAACAATGTTAGATCTGTAAATTTGCTTTCGCAAATTTTTGGTTCTTCCCTCGCCGGGATTCGAACCCATGCTACTGTGATATCGTGACACCAAATCGCCTGCACTGCAGCCGTCCCGCTAGACCATATATATATATATACTGCAGCTGTGCTATTGGAGCAGTCAAATTGCATTGACCGTATATTCATATGTGATATACAGTCACTGACGGTATATCACCTTGTTTATGACGTTGACAATGTGTTCCGTAGAGTTTTATTTATGACGTCAATAAAACATACAGGTTCGCAGAAATTTTACGTCTTCTGCTCAAAATTAAGAAATGATGGTTTTTACCCTAAATACTTCATTTAGAACAGTTATAAGAGTTGCAGTATATAAAGAATAACTATACATTGACTCGAAATATCAATGTTATTTGTACTCGGCACAGCCTCGCTTTCTACCTGTTTCTAAGCCTTGTACAAATAACATTGATATTTCGAGACAATGTATGGTTATTCGATATATATTTCTTTTATTTCATTTGGATAGTTTTAACAAACTTAGTTTTACCCACTTTTAATGATACTTCTTGCGATGTTTATTATCTTGCCATTCGTGATCAGGGTAAAACTGCATCTTTTCCAAAAAAAAATTTTCCAAGTTGACAGGTTTTGTCAGAAAATATTTTCATGTACGTTAGAAAAAACTGGCTGAGAAATGAATTTACTCATTCATCATTGTCCAATTGAATTGTTGTTCCCCTGATGCTCTTTCTAACCAAAGGCTTAGTTTGCCATACAAGGAACAGTCAACCAAAGTATACTTTTGACTAGCAGACGGTTTATGCTTAGAAATTCTGAAAAGATTCAATTTGATAAAATCATTGAAATGGAAAAGAACATCTGAATCTAGTGAAGTTTAAACATACAAATGGTAATTTCTCATGGCTCTGTAGGGAATATATTTATGAAACAGCAACCCAACAAAACAAAAAAAGTTTCATCATTCAATTTAATACAATTGTTTTTCAGAACTAATCAGATAAAGAAATGAAATTATATTAACACTTTCTAATTGGTTATATTTTTATGCCCCACCTACGATAGTAGGGGGGCATTATGTTTTCTGGTCTGTGCGTCCGTTCGTCTGTCCGTCTGTCTGTCCGTTCGTTCGTTCGTCCGTTCGTTCGTCTGTCTGTCCCGCTTCAGGTTAAAGTTTTTGGTCAAGGTAGTTTTTGATGAAGCTGAAGTCCAATCAACTTGAAACTTAGTACACATGTTCCTTATGATATGATCTTTCTAATTTTACAACGAAATTAAACTTTTGACCCCAATTTCACGGTCCACTGAACATAGAAAATGAAAGTGTGAGTTTCAGGTTAAAGTTTTTGGTCAAGGTAGTTTTTGATGAAGCTGAAGTCCAATCAACTTGAAACTTAGTACACATGTTCCTTATGATATGATCTTTCTAATTTTACAACGAAATTAAACTTTTGACCCCAATTTCACGGTCCACTGAACATAGAAAATGAAAGTGTGAGTTTCAGGTTAAAGTTTTTGGTCAAGGTAGTTTTTGATGAAGCTGAAGTCCAATCAACTTGAAACTTAGTACACATGTTCCTTATGATATGATCTTTCTAATTTTACAGCCAAGTTAAATTTTTGACCCCAATTTCACTGTCCACTGAACATAGAAAATTAAAGTGTGAGTTTCAGGTTAAAGTTTTTGGTCAAGGTAGTTTTTGATGAAGCTGAAGTCCAATCAACTTGAAACTTTGTACACATGTTCATTATGATATGATCTTTTAATTTTACAGCCAAGTTAATTTTTGACCCCAATTTCACGGACCACTGAACATAGAAAATTAAAGTGTGAGTTTCAGGTTAAAGTTTTTGGTCAAGGTAGTTTTTGATGAAGTTGTAGTCCAATCAACTTGAAACTTAGTACACATGTTCCCTATGGTGTGACCTTTCTAATTTAATGCCAAATTAGATTTTTTACCCAATTTCACGGTCTATTGAACATGTAAAATAATAGTGCAAGTGGGGCATCTGTGTACTTTGGACACATTCTTGTTTTATTATGTTATATAGATGTATGAAAACTAATAGCATCTGTTTTAATTTTACAGGAAAAAGGCCAAAATGCAAGGACAGTTTAAAAATTTAGTGAAAGGTGCCAAAAAGGGAGCTAGGAAAGGAACAAAAAAGAAACATAAAAAGTGAAAACATACTGTTATTTTGTTATTGAGTGTTGATAAATTATGTTATGGTATTGTTAATGAAATAAACATGCATAGATTGTATATTTAGTTGATATATTCATTGAATTTAAGCTCATTAGAAGCAAGGCATTCTGTAGCTTTAATATCAAGGTTTTAGTAGCCTATGTTGCACATTGGTCAGAATATTAAAACAAAAAATGGTTACTCTACATCTGTTTATATAATTTTGTAAGTGGTAAATCAGTGGTCAGAATTTTTTATTGCTGTTAATTTAGTGGCCTGATCTTATAAGCATAAAGCCATGGTCAGAATCATGTAAGTGGGTCTGTACCTAGTAGTATAAATCAATAAATACAACAATATTGTAAGCACTCTAACACCTTGTCTGATTTCATAAAAACTTACTGCAAAGGTTTACATCGGCATCGTCTCAGATTAATTTAACAAGAGTGCACACGCTGAAATGTCTGGCCTTCTTTACTATTCATTGATATCATGTTGATAGTCCTAAATATAAAGCTTTATTACAACTGTCACATAAACTTAACATTAACCAAGAAAACTAAACATTGACCAATGAACCATGAAAATGAGGTCAAGGTTAGATGAACCATGCCAGACAGGCATGTACAGCTAATAATTCTTCCATACAACAAATATAGTTGACCTATTGCTTATAGTTTTAAGAAAAACAGACCAAAACACAAAAACTTGTCACTGAGCAATGAACCATGAAAATGAGGTCAAGGTCAAATAAAACCAGTGCGACTGACATATAGGTCATATAATATTTCCATACACCAAATATAATTAACCTACTGCATATAGTATTAGAAAAAAAGATCAAAACTGAAAAACTTAACTTTGACCACTGAACCGTGAAAATGAGGTCAAGGTTAGATGACACCTGCCAGCTAGACATGTACACCTTACAATCATTCCATACACCAAATATAGTAGACCTATTGCATACAGTACAATAAAAACAGACCAAAACACAAAAACTTAACTATAACCACTGAACCATGAAAATGAGGTCAAGGTCAGATGACACCTGCTAGTTGGACATGTACACCTTAGTCCTTCCATACACTGAATATACTAACCATATTGCTTATAGTATCTGAGATATGAACTTGACCACCAAAACCTAACCTTGTTCACTGATCCATGAAATGAGGTCGAGGTCAAGTGAAAACTGTCGGACGGGCATGAGGACCTCGCAAGGTACACGCCACCAATTATAGTTATCTTATTAATTATAAGAAGAGAGAATTTAACATTACAAAACATCTTAACTTTTTTTTCAAGTAGTCACTGAACCATGAAAATGAGGTCAAGGACATGTGACTGACAGAAACTTCGTTACATGAGGCATCCATATACAAAGTATGAAGCACTTCTAAAATATAAAGCTTTTTAGAAGTTAGCTAACGCCACCGCATCACTATCCCTATGTCGAGCTTTCTGCGACAAAAGTCACTGGCTCAACAAAAAATCAACTCAACTCAGATCGGTAATTTTTACAGGAGTTTTGCCTACTCTAACAATCTTTTTGTAGATATCCTGTGTCTATTTTGTTGAAATAAGGGTGTGCAGGCTTCATGACAATGAGACATCAACCAGTGATAGAGAAGAACAAAACATAATTACAAATCGTTAATGGTATTGCTTATACACATGGCCTTCCATAACATACATGGTTTCATGAATTGCTAATATATAAGGCCTTTGACAACACAATTAGTCATCTGTGATAATGCACATGACCAGAGGTCAGGAAACAGTCATATTTGCCAGTCTTGTCTTTAACTGAAAGTTGAACATAACCTTCTGTATTCGATAATACACAGTTTTGTGTATTGCCATTACACAAGGCCTTCCATAAAACATACAGTTTCTGGACTGGCTGAAAGACAAGACTTTTCATAGCACATCTTTAGGTATTGATCATGCACAAGGTACCAAGTCATGAAAAAGCAGTTATCTATTTGTTTGGTGTGTTTGAGCTTTTGATTTTGCCATTCGATAAGGGTCTTTCAGTTTTGAATTTTCATTGGAGTTTTGTATTCTTGTTATTTTACTTTTTTTCATATCAAATGCAGTTTCATGTACTGCTAATGCAGCAAACTTTCACTACACACATAGTTTCAGATTTTTCTAATGCATAATGATTTTCAGAGTACACATGTGTTCGAATGATGGTAACTATTTTACCCCAATTTCACAGTCCACTGAACATAGAAAATGATAATGCGAGTAGGGCATTGGTGTACTTTAGACACTCTTGTTTTGTATAAATTTTGAAAGCTATACCTGATGGAAGAATGGGTCATCAATTAAGATTCTCAGAGAACACCAATCATTTATCAAAAACTTAATTGCATAGTTTTCAAGTTTAGGAAACAGCTAGACTAAGTACCAAGTGTTAATTAAACGTGGACACTTGAGAGACAAGCATCTTTCAACAATACATCACAGCAATTTAGCCATTTTAAGCAATGGTTAATATATTTATCATTCAACAATACAATTTAATATTTTATCTGTTTTCAAAGTTGAAGGAAATAGCTGTCTCTGTCCTGCATTACATATAAGTCTGATATACACTTTAATGTAAACATAAAACTAAATGTGTATCAAAGTAATGTTTATTGACAGAATGTAAAAACATTAAAAAAAGATCATATAAAATAACATACCATTATATGGTTTGTACGAATTGTTCATAGTCTTAATAAATATAACAAAATCATCAAAATATCTTTCGCAATTAAGGATATAATACAAGGGGTCTTTATTTTTGTAGATTTCACCACATTTAATAGTGTAGCAAATAACAGAGAAAAATGTGTTGATTCACTACTTCTAAACCATGGTTGAAGCTATTACAATATTAGGTCAATGTCAGAACAATATAAACTTTTTTGTATGACGCTGAGAAACTTGGGAAGGGCAAGGTTCTACCGTGCCCTCTTAGTTTTGCGCCAAATACAAAATAGTTTTTATTTTTCTGACATTGCCCTAATATTGTTTTTATACTGCAACTTAAATTAATACATTGACAGCTATCTAAATTGTTAAACTAATTTCAAACTTATTTTCATCCTTTAAGGAGCCCCTGATTGTGGAAAAAGTTCTCCATGATGAAATTGACATTGCACAAAATATTGCTGTGTTACTATATTTAGGAAATAAACACAACTAGTTGCAGTATAAATAGCTTTATAAATTTTGTGTGTCAAAACAGTTTTTTTAAATGATAGAAGTGGATGAATTTATGGTTGGTTCAAATGATCTTTAAAAGAGGTTGATAACAATTAACATAAAGTAATCAAAGTTCTGACATCTATATTAATGAATACACAATAATGATAATATAATGGTTGACACTTCTGAATTCTATCACAATGACACAAGTGTTAACATAAGCATATAGGATTCAAAACTGACAACTTCTGCAGGGACCACACTACTTCCTCAAAACATTAATATACAATAGCAATGCTCAGAACACACTATCCTTCTCCAGCAAATACACTGTCTTTTTTTCTCCAGCAGATATTACGTGAAGTACACTATATTTTATTGTAAACGAAGGTGGTAATTAGCATCTTGACAAATAACTCAAATTGTCCATTGTACTTGTTGTAATAACCCTCATTCTTGTTTCACTTTAGCTTTTTGTTCTTTGATCCATTTGAATGCCTTGTATAAGGATGCAATCACAGGTAAACTTATTGGTAAAAACAATGGAATGTATATTGCAAATCTAAAAAATAAAAAATTATCATTAGCAAGAGATACTTTCTATTGATTTAAATGTCCAAATACAAATTCCTAGTTTTTTTTTTAAATCAAATAAACTCACTAGTAAATGAGCAGACAACCCTACATCTTTTCAAATGATGCATTGTAACTGTTCATATGTTGGTAGTAAGATTTCTGATTTTCAGTGTTTTTGATGCCACTTTCATGCATCACTTTGGGGCTATTTCGTGGCGGCAAGTTATTATTGGTGGAGGAAGCTGGAGTGCCCATAGAAAACCACCAATCCCAAAAACTGACAATCTCAGTCAATTAAGATTGGAGTCAAGTGCACCCACATGAGTTGGGTTCAAACTCACAATCTCAGTGTTGACTGTCTAGTGATTATAGTAGTAACTACTTAGACCACTCGGTCACCGAGTCCCCTTTGGTAGTAAGAGACAAAACATATATTCATTCTTGTATAATCTATTGAAACTGTATGACCACTGTACATATTTGGATGTTTTAATTTGCAGAGGAACCCAGATTGCACGGAGAAAACCACAATCTAGGAAAACTAACAATCCTAGTTAATTAAGATTGGAATCTAGTGCACCTGCCCCATGCAGGATTAAAGCTCACAACCTCAGTGTTGACAGGTTAGTGATACAGTAGTTCAACTACTTAGACCACCCAGCCACCAAGGTCAACCCTTTCCTCCATGGATTTTTTTTTATATACTTCATTTGCATAGGATTTTTTAAATTAAAAATAATCATCAGGTTTAAAGTTCAAATGCATTGCGAAAACAAATAATTCATCAATGAAATTCCAGTCAGTTATTCTCATGAATATCCTTTTTATATTAGATACAAAGGAGTAGGTCCAGTAAGACCCCTTTTTGGCCCCAAAATATAGCAGTTTTACAAAATTGTTAAAATGTAAACTTTTAGTCATTTATTGGATAGTAGAAAGGTTCTGCTACATAAATATGGGCTCTTTTTGCCAATACAATGCACATATATTGAGAACTAGCACCATTAATGCATGCTAAATTACTGAAATCTTCACAATTCTAGCATTTTAGTTAAATTTTAGACGGTTTCCGTGTATAACGAAAGTGGCCGCATTCGTGTTCATCCAAAATATTGAAATGGAAGTTGTATTTAATGATAATACATAACAAATATAAAGATTGAGGATGAACACGGATGCGGCCACATTCGTTTTTGACAAAAACCATCTGAAAAGTGACATTTTTTCGCATATTTGGTAGATTTCTCATATTTGAGCCAGAATCGGATCGTTTTTAATGACTAAACAAGTTAAAATCTTTCACATAAATTAATTGCATCATATGAAATAGACACTTAAGTGTTTAAAAAGTGGTCAAAATCTTTCGTCAGATGAAACTGAAATTTGAGGCCAAAATCGGTTCTTACCGGACCTACTCCTTTTATTAAGTCTGATACAGATTTTTCATAGGTAAGACGTTTCAACTGAGGCACTACACAGGCGTCATTATGAAGTAAAGGGGTGGCGTCAAAGGCGTCATTATGGAGGAAAGGTTGATATGCAAAGTTAAATTAGACATGAAATACATCATATTTGTTATCTGGTTAAAACTGATTTGGAGATTTTCACTTACTTTTGATCTT
>CM034355.1:13231958-13300008 GCA_019925275.1 Mytilus edulis | reverse complement strand
AAACTAACAGTAGAATACCAATGATCAAAAGTCATAAATCTATTGAGAGAAAATAATTCAGTGTTACAAACTATAACCGAGGGAAACACACCTACTATGAATGGAAAACAAAAGAAACACTGAAGTGCAACAAAAACAAACGCCAACATAAATAGAAACGGACTATTTGATAACAACTGTCATATTCCTGACTTGGTTAAGGACATTAAAAAAAACCGGTGGGTTGAACTTGTTTTTAAGACTAGCCAAACCTCCTGCTTATATGACAATATTTAAAAATATCGCTAAAATGACAAGTTTTTATAGAGTTAACACTTGCGGTACATAACACACAGTTTGTTGAATGTATACTATAGTAGTGTAAGCATTTCATTATGTTTTATAAACTTTCATTTTCGAAGATGTTTAACAAAATAATTGTAACCAAATGACTTATTAATGAGTTCTTAAACAACTGTTTATAATTAATAACAATATGTGTATCAATAAGTCAAGCTACCTGAAAAATGGTAGTATATATGAATCTAGTAAATTTCGTACTGAAAATTAGACAGCATGATAAAACGATTCCCTTATGCAAAGAGGCGAATGTTCAAAATGGTTTTATATGCTCTACAAAGTCAACAAATCCAATCAAAATTAGCGTAATATTCATTAACGCACAAGTTCCGGTCAACAAATATCTGATCTAATGAAATGTCTACATAATCAAAAGCTTTTTCGTTCCATTGCATCATTACAGAATATTAAATGTTTTCTCATGTGGTCCGATTAATATGATTCAATGACAATTTAGGTTCCAAACATGGATTGATTGCAATCTCCAAGGAATCCTTGTATCGTATTTCGGCGAATTGCTAAAATAACTGAAATAATGATACAAGTTTTATCCAGTTTTTATTACAAACTCTTATAGATCCAATCAACGTTTTCTTGCATGATTGGCATATTTTAGATTGGAACCAAAATACATTTGGTCCTTTTGTTCTGTGCAACAATAACAATATAACAAAACACAATTCCATATTCACTACGTCATTTTTGCAAGAAACAGTATTCAAATATCAGTTGGATAGTGATATTCTTTATACAATATAGAATTTTTTGATGGGTAGGGTATATATCATTTCGATACTAAATCACTGACTACTGAGCTGATGCTACTTTCAGGGATTAATAGTACGCCAGAGCCGGTATCAACACTTTGCATTAAAATGAAAATAAATTAACACTATATGAATTGTAAGTGTCCGAAGCGCTTTGCTGTCACTTTCCTATCTGAGATTTTAAAAGAGAGACGAAAGATATCATAGAAACATTTAAACACATTAGTCAAAACTAAACTGAAAACGTCATGGATAAACAATAAAGACAAACAGAAAAACATTAGTACAAAAAACACAAGATATAAAGCTAGAGACTAAGCAACGCGAACCTCAGCAAGAAACTTGGGTGATATTAGGTGTTCCTGACGGGCAGGCAGATCCTCCTCCACGTGTAGCATCCGTCGTTTTGGTCATGATAGTACAAACTCAGTAAAAAGTCTAATTCGGTAGGTTATATTCATGAAAAGGAGCGTGATTGTATTAACGACATTAAGATCAAATCTTCTATCATCGGTGTACGTAAAATTTTCGAAGGGATGATTTAAACTTCACCATTTGAAACTCTTAGTTTAATAGCTTCCTTGTGAGAAATTAACCTCTATCAAGGAAATCATAATAGGAAATACAAGCCCGGGAATATCGTATCAATTAAGGGTATATATACTCCGTATGCAGACTCTTCTGGAATAATGCTACATAGAAATGTAAACAATTAGGAGCTAAAATCATCTCTTATGTCATACAGTTTTGTTTTCAAGCGACCCGCATTGTCAATATCTAGATATAAGTCAAGATGTTCGGCAGATTTAACTCTATCTGTTGTATCCTTTATCGGAAGTTCGTTGAGATAGATGCGTTCAGCAAAGTCACAAAATTTTGAATTAAGATAGGAATAAATAAACAAGTCGACAAGAAGAGGAGCATAGTTGGTTCCCCGTGGGAATACCGATTGTTTGTATAAAAACATGTCGTCTAAACGTAACAAATATGTTGTCAGTCAAGAAATCAAGCATAATAATGTCAGTTTCAGAGATTTTTTACAAAGATGGATTTATCCCTCCTTATGACCAGATACTTGTATCTAGGTTGTCTATTACTTTTATGAAACAAAACAATGCCAACAGTGAACTCAATTCGTCTTTTAGTTTAAAATTGGGAATACTAATGTTAAGTGTAGAAAAGTCAAATATTGTACTATTTCAAGATGAAAGAATCTTAGATTGAATGTACTATCAACATATATATAAAAAAGAAGATGTGGTATGATTGCCAATGAGACAACTGTCCACAAGAGACCAAAATGACACAGACATTAACACCTATAGGTCAGCATACGGCCTTCAACAATGAGCAAAGCCCATACCGCATAGTCAGCTATAAAAGGCCCCGATATGACAATGTAAAACAATTCAAACGAGAAAACTAACGGCCTTATTTATATTTTTAAAAATGTGTTTTTTTGTTTTGTTCTGTTACGGTTTTTTTGCTCGAAAAAAAATCCATGCTTTATAACTGTTTCTACTGGATTCAACTGTTATCTTCTCCATCATGCCTTTAATTGTTTTTTTTTCTTTTGTACATTATTTTTTTTTATTTCTCCTTGCAATCTATCCACACATGTGCTAACTTTTCTGTTGATCTTGATCTTCTACTAACTCTTTCCAATAACGTAAATTTTCAAATTCTGCTGCAAAGAAATTCTAACTGTCTTTCAAGTAATCCACGAACCTCTTTTAACATCGATTGCATTGGAAACTGCCTACCCTAGTGGCGATGTGAATCAGTTGTAGATAAAAATAAAATCTAAATATCTAAATAAATAGAGTGCATCTAATAACTTTCCTCTTGCAATAACATTAAACATTTGACTTATCAACCCATTGAACTATTACTTCTAATCGAACCTTTATAGATTGAAATAAATTGGTCCAACTTGTTTGAATAAAAGAAATTATCAACTAAGGTTCAATTACCTATTTCGGAAGGGATAAATCATACTGTTTATTTAAAACAAAATACTCAATAAAAAAAGTGTCTGAAACTGATTTCTTCGAGTTGGTTTTTTTTTTAATTGACAACCTTTTTTGTGACTTAAGAGGACGAGGATTTATAACCAAACAACCGCATTACTATGGGAATTAATCGTGCTCCTCTTCTAGTCGACTTGTTGCTTTACTCCTATGAGACAGATTTATTATATAACAACATCGTCTACATATGGAGTGTATATATCCCAAGTTGATATGATATTCCAGAGCTTCAGTTTCCTTTCAAAATTTCCTTGGTTGAGGGATGTTGCTTTAAAGGAAGCTTCAAGGGTTCCAATTGGTCGGTTGACGTTATCCCTCTTGAAAGTTTTCCGGACGAAGTTTGGTTGCTCGTCTGTGTCACAAATGACTACGGATGTGTTCCCATTGTCGAAACCAAATTCAATGATAGCCTCCTTCGTCGTTTGTGACTTCCCCAAATGATACGTGTCAATAAATTTGAATTTACTATAGGCAAAACGACGAGCTCCATATTTTCTACTTTTTTTATCTCACCGGGGAACAAAGGGTCCCAAGTGAGCGTATGCCATCACTTGGCGTCTTTCGTCGTCGTAAACTACATATATATATTTTACAAATCTTCTCCTCTGCAAATACTGGGTAAAATATCTTCAAACTGTAACTGAATGTTTCTTAATATAATAGGTTTATAAATTATTTACTATTAGAAGACATGGAAAGTTTTATAGGTATTGTATCATTTTGACAAAGGCTGGATATAAAAATTGAGATTTGGGTCTGCAGCATTTGAGCGAATTTTGAAGAGCTCTTTTCGTAAGTTTTCTATAATTGTGACTTAGAATCATATTCAAAACAGTGTAGCTGTGGCCATTGATTGACAACCTTAAATTATCACATTAACTGGGGCAGATTAGGTGAACGTGTGTCTGCAACGACAACTGCTCACTACTTACTTATTATAGAATTTAAACTGTGGGGTCACCAAAGGTTCTTAACGCCTTTAATATTAAAATAGTTCGAAAAATTAATCAGGAATAACTTTATGTTTTGATTTATATTATTGATATAAATCAAAACATCGTGTTATTCCTGATTAGTTTTTCTAATTTCTTTATTTAGGTGTTGAGAACCTTTTGTGACCCCACAGTTTAAGTGCCTTTAACAAGTACATAGTGAGCAGCGGTTGTTACAGACAAACGTTCACATAAGCTGCCCCAGTCAATGGGATAATTTAAGGTTGTCAATCAATGGCCACAGCTACACTGTTTTGAATATGATTCTAAGATAAAAGATAAGAATAAGATTAGAAAACTTCATTTTGATTCGGCATTAGTACAAATATACAACACAAGCTCTAATGAGCTTTTGACCGAACATAAAAACATACAAATAGCATAAAAACAACTTCTAATTTTACATTTAAAACAACCTGTAATACAAAGTTGAATCTCACATACATAGCATACAATAAAAAAAATAAGCAATAAATTTAGAATGAAGTAAAAGATGCTAGTCCAGAGCAACCAAGAGCAACATAAATAATAAACAGCTCAAGAATTATCTGCAAGCAGAACAGCGACATTCCAAACCGTTCCAGGACTGAACAAGACTTTTAAAATGTGAAAAACTATTTTCAGTCCTGAATTGGTTTGGAAGGCTGTTCCATAAAGTAGCAGCAGCAAATTTGAAAGATGTTATACCGTAACGGGTTGACTTTACCTGTGGAATTTCCAGAATATTTACATACCTGAAAGAATATTTAGATTTTTTTTACATTCACCAATTTTGTAAGCACGCATGAGCTATATTGTTTATAATCTTAAAAGTTTCTAGAGCCATTGTTCTTATCCGTCTGATCTGCAAAAAGGGCACCTTAGCTTTAAGTAAGAGGTCCTCGTAGGAGCTGGTAAAATCCTCATATACAACACGGAGTGCTCTTTCCTGCACCTTGTCTAGTTTTTTGGAATTTCTCTCAGTGAAAAAATGCTATGCCAAAGGGCAAAAATAAAAATTACTAAGAATAAAAGTATGAAAAATAGTAAGTTTACTAAGTCTATCCAAAAATGAGCCTAAACGTTTTAAAACATTTAATTGCTGTGATGCCCTCCTACAGATTGAGCTGATATAAACATCAAAATTTAACTGATAGTCTATTCATCATTCATTCATTCAATCCAATTCAAGTCACGTCTCAGTCATTACAGCTGAACGGACGTGCTGGGCCAGCTCTCCTTTACCCGCTATCTTCGATGAGGGTTTACAGTTAGATGAACAACGACATACTACTTAAGATGACAGAAACCAATCCATGCCGTACAGATAGACGTAGTAGTTGGCGTACCCGCGTTAACATGCACTCCAAAACCATTGTATAATGGGGAGTGTTATGCCGATTAACGTCCGAGGGCTGTATCCTAGGCTGTTGGGTGATACGACCTTCATTTCACTGCCTCACGGCTTTGGTCCTGATAACGCTTCCTGTCATCTTTAGAACTACGTCCACCATTCATCTACCAGTACTCACTCATCGAGGTTAGCGGGCTGCCAAGCTGACCAAACTGGCCCTGAAAGCAGCCGTTGTGAAGAAGTAAAATCCAAAATAGTAAACAAACCAAAATCAACTCACCAAAACCAAGATGGCGGCCTCCATTCGGCGTCCTTACTACCTGTTCCTGACCCACGGCAGAAATTATTCAAACGCTCACCAATCGCCTTCGGGCACCGAGCCGACCGTGCGAGGGCTGTATAGCCAGTCAAGGTCGTTAAACACTTCCATTTGTTGATAGTCTATTTCAATGCCTAATAATTTTACTTATATGCTGCTGTTTTTTTTTTAAACTCATGATAAACTTTATAACAAAATTACTAGATTACAAAAAGAATGCAACACTAACAGAATACAGAAGGGCAATCAATGAACAAAAGACAAATAAATAAGAAACATTGATCCCGAAAATTCAGGGCTATAAGTCTGAGGGAAAACAGAACTTTCTTCTTGCAAGGCCGTGAACACAATTTGATATGGAGACAAGCGTTTGGTTTTGAAATTTCCTACATGTAGTTACGGCCCTGTTAAAATAAAAGTGAGGTAAGGTTTCCTTGGACAATATACCTCAAGTTAAATGAAACCAATTTTCAGACATTTCAAGTATATTTAAATAATATTTATACTTTTGTTATTCAAAAATTTGGAAAGTGTTTCCCGATTTGTTTTTGGGAAAAGGATGAATTTATGAAGAATCTGGTGCCATCTCATACTTTCGATTAGACCTGCTGAGTTATTTATTTTCTATACATTGCAAGTCAGGTAATTTATTTTCAGACTACCACAGAACAAACCATTTATTTTTGTGATGATCAAGGCTGAGTTATTTATTTTCAAAATCCTCCTGCCCCTCCCCCCACCCCCCCCCCCCCCCACCCCCAGAATATCAAATGGTCGTCCCCTAACATTGTTGGCTTTAATTTGCTGTTTTCGATTAGATAAATAGGACTTTAAAAGAGCAATTGCATTGGGGGTTAAACCATATGCTGATTATTTATCTACCATGATATTGTGAGGCAGGCAGTCAAAAGCCTTAGAAAGATCTATTAATACATCTGCAATGTACTGGTTTTTATCGAGAGCTTCACGCCAATCTTCTAATACTCCGAGAAGAAGTGTGGTCTGATATCCATGTCCACGTCTAAATGCACACAAAAGTGGATTTAATATTTTATCAAAGTATTCAGTTAGTTAAATTTCATATATTTTTTCAAAGATTTTAGAAAAAATGGGTAAGACACTAACTGGTCTATAATTTGTTTTTAATAATGGGTCAATCTTTTTATGAAGGGGGGTCACTTGGGCTTCTTTACTTTTATCAGGGAAACAATTATTTTCTATTGACAAATTTATTTACATTTTTTTACTATTTTTCCTGGAATACCATCAGTTCCTGTAGCCTTCTTGATATTATTTTATTCAAATTTTTTTCGACATTTTCGTTTGCCATGATACTTTCTTGAATTCAAAATCAGAATCGTGCTTTCTGTTACTCAGAATATCTTTTATATTTTGGTGATTTCAGGGGTCATATACCACATCTGCTCCAATTTTGTCTGCTACTATGGAGAAAAAATTATTAATATTATAAAAACATTTGAAACTTCATTTCAACTATTTACAATTTTGTCATTTTCACATAATAAGAATTTTTGTTCTCCACATAAAAAATGGTTTGACTGTTTTCCAAATATCGCAAGATTTTGAACCACCAGAGCAACGTTCTAAAAAGTATACTTTTATTGATTTTCTCTTTATCTTAGTTAACACTGTTACCAATTTTTGTTACTCCGGTTCTTAGTATACTGTGAAAAAAGCATTTGTTTTCTTTCAAGATTCTTTTGACTTTTGATGAAAATAAAAATATCTATCATCGTATCATCATATACCAGTGTATACAAACAGTTAAGATGATCATGTAGACCAAGACGATACTAGGCCGTAACTGAACGTGGGTGCTAAACTGTTTTGTGGTTCATAGATATTTCTGGTAAGTTACGCCCCTTTGTTCGCTTCTTATTCCACTTCCGAGTTAAACAACTAATTTTTCTAGCACGTGGAATAAAGAAATGGGATCAAAATCTAAACTGCTTAATAGAATATCAAAATCAGCCACAAAAACAAAATGGAAAGGAAAGAGGTGGAAAAAAGGAAAGAGTAGCAGCAGTAATCCCGACACGAAACGATTTAGGGATGCTGCGAAAACTAGATTTTTCCAACCAATGTCTGCAGGCTCAGCAGGTAAACGACTAGCAGGGCCGTAACTAGCCCTTTTTAATACTGAGGCAAATATATTCGCCGAGCGTAGCGAGGCGAAAAATTTTGGCGAGGGGTCTGGGGGCCGCTTAAGACCCCAAGAAGCTCTGAGAAAAATAACGCAAAATCGTGCATTCTGAGCGTTTCCCGGACTCTTTCTTACATAGAAACGCAAATCATTTTTAGCTATTTTTTCGACAATATTCTGGTCTCAAAGCAAAAACATAGATTCATTGTTATTTAAGATTTTAAAGTTTTAGGGAAATTCAAAACATTAAAAGACTGATATGTAGGATAAAGCAAAAATCGTAATTCTCATAATCATTAATACCGGATCTGTCTGTCTGTTCTTGTCTTGTATTGTGCTGACTTGAGATTTTATATGACTAGATTTGAATATACATGTAGTGACAATCATTAGTGCAGTAATATACGTTAAATACTAGTACTGCTCAAGTCGACACTAGGGACCATATTGACCTTGTTTTACGGTATTTATGATTCTTTCATTATTGAAGACCCTCCAGCAACTATCAAGATGAAGAACAGGAATAAAAACTTTGACCATTCATCATTTGTATTTTTTTCTATACATTGACATTATGTGCGATTAGCTCCCGTGCACGTGTACTTCATATTCCTTTATTTTTCTGTTTAAGGGTTTGAACACGACCTAATGAAAATTTAACCCTTGAATGTAAAAGGTCATATGGCAATACATTGATGTTTTTCTCAACAAATGATTTGATACCTGGAAATTGGTGGTCTTACTTTAATTTAAACCATGTCAGCTATCTAGTTTTATCCACAGGCGCTTGGGTAGCCTATATGATACAGTTTTTTTTATATTTTTTTGTTGATTAAGATATTCAATTTTCTATATTTATAATACAAATCTATCACTTCTGTGCATATCTCACCTACAGAAAATACCTAATTTTGCAATCCATACTAAGAAAAATTGGGTATGGTTTTATATACAAGAAAGACAGTTTCGTATTTGATATCAAGTTCAATTTTTCATGCAGAAATGACCACTTTTTTTTGTGTCCAGTAGCATCGTATATTCTTAAAATATTTTCTCGCATAATGCCTGGACATCGGTGGAAATACAACATTACACAGTGTGACACGTTTACAAATGAAAATCAACACTCAGACTAGTCATTAAGGTGGTATGGGAGTCTAAAATAAAAATGATAGAATTTGTTCATACTTTGCCAAAACGTTGTATCTATGATAGGTCACCGCGCATTTTCTCAAGCTACATGACGGGACAAAATGACACATTTTGTATGGATTATACAGGAAAAAACACCATTCTGTGATTAGAAACTAAACAAAATGATAGAATTGTTTTAAAAATACTTCAGGAAAAGATAGCTTTCAGACACTGCTTTGGGAATATCAAAAGAAAAGATAGGGTCACCGTACGTTTTTTCCGGCTAAAATACAAAATAGGAAAATTCCATACAGAATCCTTCAGAAAATGAGTTACCTCCCCTTAAAATGCCAATTTAAAAAATAATTAACATTTGCAAAAATATCAATATTTAGAAGTTATATTCTTATAAATTGGTACTTTTAAATGAAAATGTACATTAAACATCTGCATTCCTGCATCAAATTTTGCTAACTTGATGGAAAATCTGGACCTTTGATTCTCTGTTTTTTACAATCCAAGATGGAGGAAGACACCCATACCACCTTTAGTAGGACAATAAATGAACAAAAGACAAACCCGGGACACAGAAGTACAAACAATAGACCATCAACTCTGAAAACCAGAAGTAAAATAGAAACATTGATTACGAAAAATATACAGGGGCGACATCAGAGAGTGAAGAGAACTTGCTTCTTGCAAGACACTTTCAGTGAAAACAATTTGATATGAAGACAATCATATGAAGACAATCTTTTGTTTTAGTTTTTTTTCTTTTTTTTTGAAATTTAAAACATGAGGCATTTGCCTCATTTGCCTCAATGTAGTTACGGCCCTGACTAGTCCAAATAATTATGCCGTAGGAAGGCGTCCCAGAAAAAAATTAAAATAGCCTTGCCAGACGTCATAATTATTTGGACTAGTAAACGACAAACGATACTCAAACGTTCAAAATCATGAAATTTACTATGACATTCCTCTTCATAAAGAACTATTCATTAACAAAGAGTGGTTATAATTCTGTACTAGGCTAGATACATTTTACCTTGAATTTTAAAATAACCTGACTTGCTGAACACTCTCTCTATAACACTTTAACAGTATCGTGTAGTCATCTGTTCTCGATAGTAATCAGTTCTCGATAGCAATGCGTGTGATGAAAATAAAAGTAGATCGCGAAATCGCACATGTTTTCTATTTGTCGGTATTTCAAGGAGAGAATAAAAACTCCCTTCAAGCAAGCATTAATTTCAACATTTCAAGTTTTCAGACATTTTACAACAGTAAAAATAATATTTTCCTATTTTAGCCTACTTTTCCTTATTCCCAAAACAACCCCAATTTCATCCCCTCGGTTCATAAATAGAACGTTTTCAAATGTAAAAAAACTTAGCTCGAAAAGAAGGTCAAGTCCACATACGTAATACACAATTGTAAGATGTGGTGTGACGTCGCTATGGAAAAAAATCTATGAAACGCAGTTTGGGCCATATCTTATCACTATAAAAATTAATTCAATTCAATTATCGGAAAAGTAATGCTCTTAATTATTGTTACTGTGACAGAAAAATATTAATAACAGCTATGACAACATCTTATAACATATAAGAATTGGTTCAATAATTTTAAATCATCTAAAATTAATATTCAATTCGTATTTTTGTCCTTTGAGTGATAATTCCTAGGATATCGGTTAAAGATGCCTTAATTGATCGATAAGGCTAAAATTCATAAAAAAAAATATGTTTTCCAGAGACAAATGATAGTTAATTGATAGTTTTCTTCAATTTGCGTAATTTTAAATCTTCTATTAATATCAAACATGCTTACCATACTATACTTTTCACAACTATCGAGAACTGATGACGTATTGCACACAATGTCAAAATTGAGCACAACAACAGATGTTTTGATTTTTCTTGATTTATGCAAGAGAAAATCGTGAGGATAATAGGAAATGAATAAAAGTATCTACTAAATTAACACAATCAGCTTTGACCACATTTTTTTGAAGAACTGGCCCTACGGAGCAAAAGTTTGTTACACTATCGAGAACCGATAACACTAGGATATAACCTACCGTAGTCTATATATATTTGGATCATCCTATAGGTTTGTTCAGACTTTGTTATTGCACTTATCACACGGGAAAACTACGCATTGACATCATTACACTAATAATAATACTAGCGTACAAAACTAGTGCAGAATGTGTTTTTCTTCTCTTAAATAAAAAAAAACATTTTTAAAGTTATGTTTTCATTGTTATTCTAAATTATTGCTAAAAAATGCCAATTTTGAAATTACCGTTTCAAACCTGACTTCAGAATGCCTAAACACCTTTCAAAACTTCACCAAATTCCACTTACGGCCTCCATTGCTTTGTGTACATTCCATTCAGCATAATCAATCTTGTGGCAGACAAAACAGGCCAAGCAAGATCGTATTTTTATGAATTTCAAAATGACAAGCACCTTACATCTTATGCGATTTTCCCACTAAAAAACCCATCCAAAATGTGAGGAAAACTGGGGAAAAAAGATGTTCATGCCATCATTTTGTTCAGGAATATAGAGAAGTTTAATAAAAAAACAATTTCCATTTATTTTTCATAAGAAAAAAATTGATTCCTTCTAAAAAGTTCAATAATCTTACCATCATGACCGTAGGTAAATATTTATATAAAATTTCATTGATGTCTATTAAATGTCATGGTTTAAAATGAGGTTTCCTATTGAATAAACCCCCAAATTATTGCAAACTATTTCAAAGCAATATCACACAAACAAATAATATAATTGCCTTAGTTTAAAAAAATCACCTTATTGTCAATAGAGCAATTTGATTGGTTAGAAGGATTCAATATATCATGTGACACCATTGGAATTTGAATGTAAACAAACAGGGTCAGCAGCTTTAGTATGGAACAACATCGTACATTCAGTGACTGAGAAACAATTATGAGTAACCAAGCTTGACAATACACAGTAATAAAAAATACTGTGTATTGTTCCCCCCCCCCCCCTACCCACACACACAACTTTTAAAAGGATTAGCCGTGATTAACTGAGGGAAGGCAGCTGAAATAAAGATTCATTTGTTATTGTATTTGATGTGTCAGTGTTTGAAACAAAAAAGTAGTTTCAATTTGGTATCTTTCAGAAAAGAAATTAGAACTTTTGGTTCAATCTAAAGTGATATTTAATTGATTATTGAATGCTATTTTTTTCTACTTTGCAGGTACCAGTGGTTTAACTGTTGATGCTTTGGCCAAACATGATGAAGATCACTTTTCCAAAGATACAGATTCATTACAAGAAGGCTTTGAAAAACTTTCTACATCTGACAAACTTAGTGTTGGTGCTAAAACATTCAATACATGGGCAACTAATTACACTGAATGTACAAATGTAACATTTAATAAAGTCCATAGATATTGGTCGTCAAATTCTGCTCTACACAAAGAAGTAAGTGAGATACAATCTGTGAAAATATTTAAAGTTATCTTTTCATTAATGCAAATATTGCTGTGTGGGAACAGAAAATATTTTGGTCAGTCAATTTGCTTGCTCTAAACTAAAAGATGCATCCTATATATTTTGTAGACATTTTCAAATGTTTTGTTGGATGGACATTAACATACTTACATATACCTGTAAAATTATCTTTTATCAATTTCAAATTTTGAATATGATTTGATTGATTGATTGTTGTTTGCTTAATATGACTAGAATAGTCAGAAGTAATGATATGCTGGCTTAACTTGAAGAAAAGTAGTAACAGGCTGTTTTTCTGATTTTTGGTTCATTTGTTGACATTTGACACATTCCCAATTTCTATTTCCAATTTTATATTAAAAGCCAGCACCTAAGCTATGTAGGTTTAGGGAAAAGAAATTTGAAAAAATCAGTCTGAGTCAATTTAAAACAATGAGTTGTAAAAGATGATATGACAGTGATAGTTCACAAGTGTTTTAGGATGGATTAAAATGGGTCAGATGAAAGTAGTGGGACTGCAGTTAAAAAATTGGAGACTTTTAAAATAGCAAAAATTTGAAATCTGATATGTGTCATCAGATAATCAAGATTACTGTCTCTTATTTAAAAAAATGTACAATACTACATACATGTACCAATATATCCAACATCTCTTTAATTTCTCTCTTTTTTGTATCAGCTGCTGTTGTAATATTGTTCTGTTGAAGATGTTTAATGTAAACACTGTGATATAATTTTACAGGTGATAGCCATTTTAGCAGCAGTGACAGAAGTAATAAAGACCAATGATGGGAATGAAACAGAAACAGAATATTTTGCTGCATTGGTGAGGAACTAGAAATTAAGAGGACAACAAGTGCTCAGATAAGAGAATAAATAACTTGATACCCAATATTTCACATGCAATTTTATTGTACATCTATAAATCATTGCAAATTGGATATCTTTAAAATCTCTTAACTTTAGATAGAAAATACATACATGTTTATTTTAAATTCTATTTCTGCCTGTGAAACGTTATTTTTTACAGTATGTTTTCTCTATATTTTTTTTATTATTAACTGTCATTTATGAAAAAGTTTTTATAAGAATATAATTACAATGCAAACAATTGATAATTTCTTACAAATGAATTCTCAGTTTCCAAATTTTTTTTATTGTTTTTTAGATAGACTAGAGTTACCTTTCTTTATAAACATAAACCACTTATATTTGTCGGTTAATGACATCTTGCATTTGTTTTTTAATTAATTTTGATTGGTGCTCGTATTCAATCAAAATCTTGAAGACACATGTTTTGATTGTATATCACAAAGGTAGATTTTCATTGGTTATTCATAATTCATTATTTTAAATTGATTTGGCTTCATTTCATCAGGAATCAGCCAACATAAAAACTCAAACTTCTTTGTAAATACTTTGTTTTAAAATAAGTTCTTACATTTGTATGTAGCAAAACTAACCCTGTTGTAAGTAATACCCCATCCTTGTTCAACCAGGTATAAGTAAAATGTTGCCAAAAATTCCAAAACATGAAAGTTTTGCCAAAATTAAAAAAATAAATTAAAAATTGCAAAATTTAAAAAAAAGGAGCAAAAAATAAAAAATGAAAAAATATTTGTTTCCACAAAATTAATAAAAACTTTCCAAAGGAGTAGGTCCGGTAAGACCCCTTTTCGGCCCAAAAATATAGCAGTTTTACAAAATTGTAAAAATGTAAACTTTAAGTTATTTATTGGATAGAAGAATGGTTCTGCTACATAAATATGGGCTGTTTTTGACAATACAATGTACATATATTGGGTACTAGCACCAATAAGTCATGCTAAATTACTGAAATCTTCACAATTCCAGCATTTTAGTTAAATTTTAGACGGTTTCCGTGTAAAACGAAAGTGGCCGCATTCGTGTTCATCCAAAATATTGAAATGGAAGTTGTATTTGATGATAATACATAACATATATAAAGATTGAGGATGAACACGGATGCGGCCACTTTCGTTTTTGACAGAAACCATCTGCAAAGTGACTTTTTTCGCATATTTGGTAGATTTTTCATATTTGAGCTTGAATCTGATCGTTTTTTATGACTAAATAAGTCAAAATCTTTCACATAAATTAATTGAATCATATGAAATAGACACTTAAGTGTTTAAAAAGTGGTCAAAATCTTTCGTCAGATGAAACTGAAATTTGAGGCCAAAATCGGTCCTTACCGGACCTACTCCTTTACGAAAATAAAGTAAATAGAAATAAAATTATTTGTCAACACACACCAACATCGGTTTTGAAAAAATGTTGCACTGGAAATTCATCTTAAGCATTTTTATGCAGTTAAGCTGCATTATGCGAGCCCCTAGATTTGTGTTCCACCTAATAAATGCTGAAATACTTGCCATTGTTACTATCTAGCTGGCTACTATGTTATATATAACTAATTGAACACTTTTTTAATACTTTTTATTCTGGATAACAAAAAATATGACCAGAAAAACCTTAAATGATCGTCGAATCATCCAAAAGTTTTGAAGTTACACATAGGAAGTAGTGCTCATTAGGAATCCTTGTGTAGTTTATTATGACCTGTGCTTTTGGCTAAGATGTCAAAGAACAATTGTATGAAATATTTAATCGCCGAAAATCTCTTAAGACAAATAGTTTAGATTTCCCAAATGACAAAAGTCGTAGGAATATTGTTTGTCATCAATACGTAGTACAACGTCAGTAGTCTATTATATAACATGCTGTTGGCGGCAATTTCAAATCAGAAGACGAAGTTTTCATATCTTTTCAATTTGAAGGCAGGGGTGCAAATTAGGGGTGGTCCGAGGTCCGCGACCTTCCACTTTTGCAGGCAGAAATTCGACTTGGTTTCTAGCTACGCCCGACGGAGTCACCTTCCACTTGAAAGAAGATAAGAAATAACTTTGCAAACCTTTTCACCAAAGTCTACAAATGAACGATCTAAAAACTTATTTTCATCATTATAATTCATGACAGAGGTGTTCATTTTGTTCAACCACTAGCTTTATACAGAAAATCGCAGACAAATAATGTGAAAATTTCGAGTTAAATCGTATCTGATTGACAAAAACAACATTGTAAACACAATAAAATGGCTGCCTTGAAGACAAGATTTTACAATATCAGATCTGATTCGGGAAGCGGATAAGGGTAATTCCGGGTTATGGCAATCAACTCCAAAAAAATCCAGACAGGTGACAAAATACATCTATGCATAGTAAAGAAATATAAACACTAGAATTGAAAACCAAAAGATATATGTAAAAGAAAGAAACAGCAGAAAATATTTTATACAGACACTCAAAGTTACTTTTTGACAAATTTCAATGTCAAAATCCAATACAATGTGACAGCTGGGAACAGAATATCTAACAATATATAATATATATATATGTTCATGGTCACAGTATAAATTTTCTTTATCAGTGATAAATGATGATAATGCATGTGAGATGCTTTTAAATTGTAAACAAATTACTGCAATTTTAAAGGGGTATTTATTCTCTCAATTTTGAAGGGTCATTTAAAGTAGCTGGAAGTTTCTTACTTTATTTTCACAAATAATGCAACTATATTATATACTACCTGAATGTAAGCAAATCATATGACATATAAGTGGCGTCCTTTAGGCCACTCTACCCCCTCCTGTTTGATAACTTGGAAACGGTCGAGATCTCCACCCCTAAACCATATATTCCAGAATAGGACAATATAATAAATCAAATCAAATATAGGGGGAGTCCATGGAGTCACCCACCCCCTCCAGTTTGAGAACTTGGAAACGGTCGAGATCCCACCCCTTAACCATATATATTCATGTTTGTGACAATATGAAAAATCAAATGAAATATAGGTAGAGCGCTGGGGGGTCACCCCACCCCTCATGTTTTAGAATTTAAAAAAACGCCAGATCTCCAACCCTAAACCATATATATTCATGTATGGGACAATATAACAAATCAGATGAAATAAAGGGGGAGTCACTTGGGTCACCCCACCCCCTCCTGTTTGAGAATTTGAAAACCTTTGAGATCCCCACCCCTTAACCATTTATATTCATTTATCGCACCCCTGGTAAAATATCACGTTGTGATTGGTTTAACACCGTCATGTGGTGACCCCCTATGTTAGTAAATTCCATAGGGGGTTCATGACTTTTAATGGTGACTTTTAAGAGGGTGAATAAAATACATAGGGGATTCGGCCTCCGGCCTCACCCCCTATGGATTTTACTAACCCTCTATGGACCGTAGGGGGTCAGGAGCGAACCATATAACTTATACATGTAGTATGGGACAATATAATAATTCAAATGAAATATAGGGGAGTCCCTGGGGTCACCATACACCCTCCTGTTTGAGAACTTTGATATGGTCAAGATCCTCACCCATAAACCATATATCCTCATGTATGGGACAATATAACAAATCAAATGAAATATAGGGAAGTCTATAGGGGAAGTCCCTGTGGTGACCCCACCTCTCCTGTTTGAGAACTTGGAAACGGTTGAGATCCCCACACCGAAACAATATATATTAATGTATGGGCCAATATAACTAATTAAATGAAATATAGGGGAAGTCCCTGGGGTCACCCTACCCCCTCCTGTTTGAGAACTTGGAAACCGATGAGATCCCCACCCCTAAACCATATATATTCATGTATAGGACAATATAACAAATGAAATGAAATTTAGGGGAAGTCCCTAGGGTCACCTTCACCTTTAATCCCTGTAGTAGTGAACATTTTTCTGATTCGTGTCTCATAACTTTTGTACTATAGAACACAAAACTCTGTTTTCTTTCCAGGGAAACCAGTCCATTCATACTATAACATGTTCGTAATAAGTGAACTTGTACTACTAGCAGTCAACTAAAACCAACGTTTACTACCAAGTAGAACAACTGCAATCATTGTGAACTTGTACCACTGCAGACTCACCATAAAAAATATACATTGATATATGCATTCAGTGGCGGATCCAGAACTTTTCATAAGGAGGGTGGGCTCCAGTCGTGCTTCAGTGATTCCCTATATAATCAACCAAAATTTTCCCACAAAAGGCCCCTTCCCCTGGAATCGCCTATGTGAATTGCTTTTGAAACCTTGATAACATATACATTATTTGCCTTAATAATTAATTCATTAGATAAACATAAATGTACTATATATGAATGTTTAATGTTGAAGCAACATTGCCACAGTATTCATAATTACATTTGCCTTGGTTTTTGGTTAACTGCCTTCAGCACTTACAGCGCTTTAATTCAATTTTACATCTTGGTTTAAAAACGAGTTATGAATGCTTCATAAGAAATACATTTGTTATCTTGGTGCAATCAGGGGTATACAGAAGTTTACACTGGTTTGAAAATGTATGCATACACCCTTTGGGCTGCATCTAATAT
Organism: Mytilus edulis; assembly: GCA_019925275.1. Lineage (NCBI taxonomy): Eukaryota > Metazoa > Mollusca > Bivalvia > Mytilida > Mytilidae > Mytilus > Mytilus edulis. The sequence goes on along the minus strand of CM034355.1, from coordinate 13,282,001 downwards.
TATTCACTGTTTTTGTTTTTAGTGTCAAAGGGGGGAGTTTAATTAATGTAACTATTTGACAATACTATTCCAAAAAAATCAGGTACTTAAAAAACTGTGTGAATAGACCTATAAATTATGGTCTAAACACTGGTTCTGCTTTCCATTATAGTCAAGGACTAAGCTGTGTGAATAGACCTATAAATTATGGTCTTTTGTAGATGAGATAGTGGTGATTATACGACTGATTCAGTAACCATCACCAGTGGTGATTATACGACTGATTCAGTAACCCTCACCAGTGGTGATTATACGACTGATTCAGTAACCCTCACCAGTGGTGATTATATGACTGATTCAGTAACCCTCACCAGTGGTGATTATACGACTGATTCAGTAACCCTCACAAGTGGTGATTATACGACTGATTCAGTAACCCTCACCAGTGGTGATTATACGACTGATTCAGTAACCCTCACCAGTGGTGATTATAAGACTGATTCAGTAACCCTCACCAGTGGTGATTATAAGACTGATTCAGTAACCCTCACCAGTGGTGATTATACGACTGATTCAGTTACCATCACCAGTGGTGATTATACGACTGATTCAGTAACCATCACCAGTGGTGATTATAAGACTGATTCAGTAACCATCACCAGAAGAATATCTTTGAAAAATGTTTGTTCGTTGTTGCATTGCTTTCATTTACATTGAAATTAGTTCATTTGATTTAAACAACTAACAAAGAAGAAATTTGTTACACGGAACATGATCAATAACTTTACAAGCACATGGAATTAAAGATTGCAAGCAGTTATATGTTATATAGTATTTAATCCCCCTTTACAACTTCTTATACGCGACTTTAAATTCAGAAATTATAGCATGCATCTATTATTATAATTTTCAACAATTGACAATTATGTCAATTTAATAACTGTGATTTGGAGAAAAAAAATATGCATACTTTTGCTTTTGTTTTGGAATGCAAGTTCTTATTATTGCCATAATCACCCATCACATAATTCACATTAATTAAATACTCACAATAACTTCTAAAATCACAGTATGTACATAGATAGAAGATTTATAGGACTTGTGTATTCTGCTTGTTACATTGCTATATTTCCTATTACAGATGACAGCATTAGATACAACAGATGATATAGAATCACAGGCTGCTATCTTGTATTTACTCAGTCTTGTCATTAAAAGGTAAGATGATATAGAATCACAGGCTGCTATCATGTATTTACTCAGTCTTGTCATTAAAAGGTAAGATGATATAGAATCACAGGCTGCTATCATGTATTTACTCAGTCTTGTCATTAAAAGGTAAGATGATATAGAATCACAGGCTGCTATCTTGTATTTACTCAGTCTTGTCATTAAAAGGTAAGATGATATAGAATCACAGGCTGCTATCATGTATTTACTCAGTCTTGTCATTAAAAGGTAAGATGATATAGAATCACAGGCTGCTATCTTGTATTTACTCAGTCTTGTCATTAAAAGGTAAGATGATATAGAATCACAGGCTGCTATCATGTATTTACTCAGTCTTGTCATTAAAAGGTAAGATGATATAGAATCACAGGCTGCTATCATGTATTTACTCAGTCTTGTCATTAAAAGGTAAGATGATATAGAATCACAGGCTGCTATCTTGTATTTACTCAGTCTTGTCATTAAAAGGTAAGATGATATAGAATCACAGGCTGCTATCATGTATTTACTCAGACTCGTCATTAAAAGGTAGGAATTTCAAATATTTATTTGAAATTAGAATTAAAAAAATAAACATTATTTAGAATTTATTCAAAATTGCTAAAAACTGTTATTGTGCCCAATGTCACACATTGTAGAGGGAAAATAAGGTTTCCACTGTGTCTTTATATGTTTGATCAGGGAATATAGCATTTCCACTGTGTCTTTATTTGTTTTTTTCAGGGAATATAGCGTTTCCACTGTGCCTTTACGTGTTCGTTCGTCCATCTTGGCTTAGTCTGAGTTAAAGTCCTGAGACTAGCAATATATAAACAGAAAAATGAAATCATGAACATGTCAGTTTAACTTACAATTTTTGGTGGAAGAAGACGTCAAGTCTTCTGAAGACCTATGGGACCGACTTTAAACTCATTGAGCCTCTGTATGCCGCATTCGTTTCTGTGTATTACAATTTCTTAACAACTTAAGATTCCTGACACCGATTTGTACACATGATTAAGCATCTGAATCATTTAATTTGTAAATTAGGATTGAAAAACAATCACTATCGTAAATATGACCTTTTTATTTATGTAAATTAATAGATTTCATCTCATCCAGATGAAATCCATGAATGTTATTTGTTTACTTGTAACCGGATGTTTTTACTGTAGATATTTGTAGTACGCATGCGTGGATTTGGTATCGGGACAACTCGCCCTGTTTACAAGTTCGCCCTTGAAGTTACGAATTTGCAATCTTGCAGACAAGAAGATTTTGTTTTTAATAAATAAAAAGGATCTATTTCTTATTAAATTGGTGTCTTAATTCATTGTTTTCCTTGTCATGTGAATTAGATGCCTTTCTACTTCAAATGGTTTGAATCTATTTATAAAATTATTCAAGACTCAGTTGACAAGAGCAGTACGTTACTGTTGGGAGAATTTGATTAAACTCTAAATGCTCATAGAATAAGAAATATAATTGAAACTGAATGTACCTCCTTCTGAATAATGTATTGCAATATGAATATAAATCCCTTTTGACAAGAGAAATCTGACATGTGCAAAGATAATCACGTGTGGCGGCCATATTGGTTTGTTTACAAATATTTGAAGAGGAGCCTGTAGAACCATGACCTAAACATAAATAGTCTCTGAAACCGTAAACTTTATGCAATACTATTTTATCAATCATGATTATTTTCATAAATTTAAATTTGATTATTTAAAGAAATAAAATTATAACAATTACTATTTTAGATAAGAGATTCTACTCAGACATGCTGTGATCTATTTATAGCCAAATTAGTTTACCTGTGTGAAAATGTAAATAATTTGTTTACTAAACAAGTAAAGACAAACTGGTAAATGGACAGAAAGTCACAGGACAAAAAGTCACAGGACATAAAGTCACAGGACATAAAGTCACAGATTTGTTAGGACAAAAAGTCACAAATAATTTGTTGACAATTGATTGAATATACGAGAGAAAGATCTTAAAATATTTTCTTTTTGTAACATATATTTATTTCTAAGTTTAGGCAATTGTTCATAAGCCTTTATAAATAAAAATTTATTAAAATTAATCATACAAAGGACATATTTCTTGGCAGAATGAAGCCATTTAGGTAGTTAGCCACTGTGAAAAATAATCTCAAAACTGAATTGTGACTTTTTGTCCTGTGACTTTTTGTCCGTGACTTTTTGTCTGTGACTTTTTGTCCTGTGACTTTCTGTCCTACATTCGACAAACTATGGATGGAAGATAATAATTTACATAAATATTTCAGGACATTTGATTGATTTTAATAAATATATATAGGATTTAAAAACTGCAAGTGGAAACAAATTTAATCATTAGCTACATAATCAGCTGATAATTTTTCTCGCAAACATCGTGGTGATGTAACTGATAAAAATCACTCCATCAATCCTCCAGCCCTTTCACATATTAAGCAATAGATCTACTTATTATTGTAGAATATTCATTGAATATACATTCATCGTCTAATTGAATATATCGGGTAATTGGATATTTTTAGCTCAAATTTTGGGTATCCGATTGTCCGGAGTCTACTGTACTACCATAAACATGATAAAGATAGTAAATAGTATTTTTTTCACTAATTGACATAATACTGGTTGTAACATATTTTATTTTTGTATTCAGGTTGGGACCCCCCCCCCCCCCCCCCCCCAAATATGAGTGGTGTTCCTTAAATAAGGGACTGTTCCTAAAACAAGCCGAGGGGTCATTTTACTGTTGAAAAAAAAAAAAGAACATTTTTAAGATTTTTATTAAACTATAAAGTGGGAAAATTCTTATATTTGGAACAACTTTTCTAAATGAGGGGTCAGGTTAATAAAGAAGATAGAAGTTTAGAAACAACAGAAAATTCTTTTGACATATTTTGACCATTTAGTACTTAATAGATGCATAGTTCTTGGGGGAAAGTTTCATCAAATAATATGAATAAAAATGTGCTCATTTTTTACAGTGAGTTGTAATGTTCTTCCAATAAGGTTACCCCTCATTTGGAGTGTTGTTCCCAACCTGTTAAAGGTCCATCTTTGTGTGCATAATTCAAAATTGGAAATTTCAACAAGCATCTAATATTCTTACGCAAGAAAATAAACACTGATCTGCTAGCTTCATCTCTTCTACCGATTTAATAACTAGAATCATGCAAACAGACTTAAGAAAAAGGCATGTAAGTTCATCATACAAATATGACACTTTTTCTAGACAATCCAGATCGTGCAAAATACTTCGCTTAAAATTGTAACCTTAAAATTGTTGTTGTACACTAAAAACCCCTATGGGAACTTTCAAAAGTTGGCGGGTATGTAACAAGCCTTACTATTTTTATGCTCCATTTATGGGCATTATGTTTTCTGGTCTGTCCGTTCGTCCTGCTTCTGGTTATAAAGTTTATGGTCGAGGTAGTTTTTGATGAAGTTGAAATCCAATCAACTTGAAACTTAGTGCACATGTGTTCCTTATGATATGATCTTCTTAATTTTACTGCCAATTTAAAGATATTACCTAATTTTCACAGTCCACTGAACATAGAAAATGATTGTACGGATAGGAAATCCATGTACTTATGACCTTTTCTTGTTTGAAGAAAAAAAAATACATCATAACGATAATGGATCAAAGCAGCCTTGGTAAGTGGGGCTGCTTTTGTGGTAATTCAGGTTACCTTTTATTCACCTTCTTCCACCTCAGAGCTATCAGCTCATTGATTATCAGAATTTTTGAAAAATGGGCCCCAAAATTTGTCCATTTATGCATTATATTTGATATTAAATGTCCCCATGAAAATTGATAACCTTGACTCTCAATTTGATATTAAATTTCTCTTGATAAGTTTTGTTTTAAGATATTCACTGGTTATTTTAGTCATTTACTTTCATTATTTGAGCATCTCTGGGTTTACCATTTTTGGAGTTACTAGAACACACCCGTGATATCGCGGGTCCGTGACTGAATTAAAGTATATAACTATGCGCAAGCTTTATTTTAGTATTAGTATTGTTATCTGATAAAGTCATGCCGATTATAAGATACACAGTTTTCTCTGCTGTCAAATCTTTCTGTTTGAACCCGTCGAACTGGAACTTATCAATTATTGGTAATATTAATTATTTAGAAAGCTCCTGGAATGGAGTATTTTTTAATCAACAGCATTGTCCTATATGAGTTATAAATAAAGTTGAATTCTTTGATTCGCTGTTTTACGTCATGCCCGCTAACAAATTGAAAACTGTACCTATACGCCTTATTTTTAGTCACAGATTTTTAGTATCTTACTGATTAAAATACTACAATAGGTAACAATTTGACAATTTAGTAGTGTCAACCCTGTGATTATGACCCGTGTATATAGCATATTAATCCTGAATACACCGTTTGGTGGTGTGCCTATCAGATGCGGAACGTACAGATAAGGTAATAGGTAACAGGTGAATATACTATTGGTATCGGTATCGGACTCGACCCGGAACTTCTTAATTATTGGCAATATTAATTACGTGGAAAACAAAAGGGCCTGGAGTGGTGTAATTTTTAATCTACACCTTTGAACTATATTAGTTATATATAAAGTTGAATTCTTTGATTCGTCGTTTTTACGTGATGACGGCTGACAAATTGGACCTCGTAATTTTAGTATTATAGATTTAAAAACAAAATAAGAGGGGGGGAAAAGGCATTTTTATAGAGCTCTTACAAACTTCATTTGTCAGTGACTGGTTAACAAAAACTATATATACAGAAAAATCCTTTTATGAGTCACTACTCTAAGTATGTCAAAGACAAAGACCATTATGATATATCCATTAGAAAGATCTTAAATCAGACAATATTCATTTCAGTATTTTACAGATCAACTGGTAGTAGATAATAGAAAGTATACATTTGAATAATTTTCAATAGAAGTGTTGTTACAATAATCAGTTGATCTTGTATCCAAATGAATTGGATCAGTAAACTGTCAAACTATTAATTTTTTTAATTTCTTTTTTTAAATATCTTTGATTTCATTTAAATATATATGTATACTTTTATTATTAAATTATACACATAGAATGAAATTCAAAACAGTGTAGCTATGGCCATTGATTGACACATTAAAATCATCCATTGACTTGGACAATTTACGTGAACGTTTGTCTGTAACGACCACTGTTCACGACGTACCTACGATAGACATTTCGAAAAATTAATCAGGAATAACCTTTGTGTTTTGATTTATATAATTGATATAAATCAGATTATCGTGTTATTTCTGATTAATTTTTCGAATTACTTTATTTAGGTGTTGAGAACCTTTGGTGACCCCATAGTTTAAGTGTCTTTAAAAAGTACATAGTGAGCATTGGTCGTTACATACAAACGTTCACCTAAATTGTCCCAGTCAATGGATGATTTTAATGGGTCAATCAATGGCCACAGCTACACTGTTTTGAATTTCATTCTATATCATATTAAGACAGATATTACTTGGTTTTAATGTAACAGCTCATTTCTTTTAAACTGAAATAGTTGATAAGTTACATTGAAGAAATGTTTTACCAGGGCTGTGGAAATGCTATGCCCCACTCGCCCGACTGGTACATTTGAACAACCGGACAAGTAATTATTTTTGACTTGGTTGCCCGTGGACAATTAAAAAAATATACAAAACAAAGTTCAAATCCAACAAAAACATAAAATTAATTTCAAAACGTATAAAGATGTTTAATTTATGTAAAAGAAACCAATGTTCAGCAAGTAAAAACATCAATGTTCATGACGATAAATATTACATGATACCGGAAATAGATCGATTACCAAAATAAATAAAAATAAGTATGCCACTGTATGCGAACCTGAGTCGTGTAACATTGCATTGGCTTTGTCCATTGACCCGGGATGGGCCCACCCCCCCCTTTTGGGGAAAAATTTGATTGCTTATATAGGGAATCACTGAAGCGTGACTAAAGTTGGCCCGCTCTTAGGCAGTCAGTGGGCCCCCACTTATGGAAATTTCTGGATCCGCCACTGATGAGTCGAGTAGAAAACCTTAAATGCAAACGGAGGACTCAGAGTATTTTTTAAAAAACGGAAGCGAGAATTTCAGACATCGTGGATATCAGATTGCCCCTGGCTATCTATGGAAATTTGGAAAATAAATTAAGTTTTTGTCTTATTTATAGATGAAAGGTCAACATTATTTGTTGTCAAACTGGTAAATAGAAGGGAAGCTTTAATTGCACATCAAGACAATAATAAATAATCAAGAAAAAACAAGTGTGTCAGTTGAGAGAAACACCACAAAATCAATAGTTTATCTATTATTTAGTTTACATTTCTTCAATCACTGTCCTCAAATTTAGTATATTATGTACCTACTGGCTACAATTTTATTCCAAAACTGCTGCAAAATTGTCCTTTACATGTCATTTCATTGGTTGGTTTGCTGTTAGGCATCTTCGCTAGCCAAGGGTTACGATCCACTCCCGCTCTCTTCACCCTTGGCAGATTGAGCCAACATTTGTGATATCAATGTCGCGCCATCTATCGGAAGATTAAAGTCACGCCCATTCCGAATACATTATTCTTGACCAATGGTAGCACTTGATCTCTTCAATTTGGAGGTAAAAACACGGTAGTGTCTAGATCTACCCACTTGGAAAAGCTTGAAACGAAAATAAACGTCAACATCCATGCATTTGTGCATGAAACATACACAGGAACTTCTATTTGTTGATTAAAAATATTCAAGTTGTCACTAAATATAGTCGTATGTTTAGTGATGTAAAGACTTGTTGCACAATAAACACGTGGCAATTGTTTACAAACACTTTCTACATTTACACGTGATCATGTTATAGGCGCTTTTTGATTGGATGCATGAGTTTCTACTGCAACCAATAAAAATCCTTACCTTGTGTCTCCGAAATATTATCTCAATCCGCCAAGGGTGAAGAGAACGGGAGTGGATCGTAACCCTTGGCTAGCGAAGATGGCTGTTAGGTTTCTGTCTCATTGATGTTAACCCATTTCCTACTTTCCCAATTTTTTACACATATAAACATTTTATTTGTTTGTGATGCACAATAAGTAAGAATCATATATTAGCTAACAAGAAATACTTCAATATTTAATATTGGGATCATCAGGGCAAGTAAATTTATTTCCGGACAAGTAAAATTTTTAGTTTTACTTGCCCAGGGACAAGTGATCACAACAAATATTTCCACACCCCTGTTAACAACATATTTTTCAAAGGAATGGATAGACATGTACTGGTCAAACCATATCCATCTGAATTGTTATTAATTTTTGTCTCTTTTCTCAGCTAATTTCAAACTAGAGCCTCTTGATATTTGTTACTAAGCTTTATTTTAGCAAGTCATACTTTGTAACACAGCTTTGTCACCTATCTACACCTTAACCTGAAGGAAAAATGATGGAAAAAGACTAACAATAGTAGATTATGCAACACAAGTTGATGCCCATAAAAAAACACTGTATCACTAATTATTGTTTTTCAGTAACTTTTTGTCAAAGGTTCTGGATTTCTTGTATAAAACCTTATATGTGTAAGCTATTCAGATTAACACATTTTAATGTCCATTATAGAATATTTTGCTATGTTGGAGTATGTCTGAAGACAAAAATTCAAGAAAGATAATAATATATCGCTTTTGTGAAAAAGAGTTGAATGTCCACATATACGTACAATCAAAATATATTGATATAATTCACTTTATATCATTATTGGATAGAAATATGGGTAACAATATTGATATAATCGGAATACTGTAAAGTCAGAAGTTATTGAGATATTTTTATTATTGTGAATAATGTAACTAGCTGAGTATTGCGATAATAAGAAAGTGTTAGTATACAACTTTTTTTCACAGAGTGCCAGTTGCAGTACTGAGAAGTAAATTTGCTGAGGTATCAAAGAAATTCCTGGATTTGCTGGCAGCAAATGTTGATGGTGGTTCTACAGCGCTTGTTAAATCGGTATTTATACAGTCATCTTCTCTAGTCAAGGGTAACCTTAACCAAATGCACAGTCTGAACTATTCCTGTTACATGGCATGATGGCACCCTTCATACATCTTCTCAATTACTTTACAGTCTGGTATATCTGCTAATCTCAGACTTCTTGTTTCACTTTGGTAATCTCATAATTATAGATTATTGGTGATCATTTCAACGAGATTGATTTTCACGCTTCAGCCGGGACAGCAAAAGCGAGAAAAGCAATCAAATTGAGATGAACAATGATAATCTTTTTATCGCTATTTTACCTATGACGAAGTTGTCAATTTCATTAGCAACGCCACATGCATGCTTAGTTTCTAGCGATAATTTTCCATCTCAAGCGAGTATCATGATATGAAAATTATCACAAAAAAGATCAAAGGAAAAATGAACAAAATAGCGATAAAACCAATTATTCAATAATAATGTGTGAACAAATTTTTGAAATTCTTTACAGCTTTTACATTAATACTAGCAAGACCATTATTTGTTTGGCTTGCTTGCTTTGTTTGTGTAAATGTTTCCTCAACCATTGTAATTAAGATTGACATTTGCCACCAACAGAGGGGCGGAGTTTCAGCTTGTGTATAGTATACACTGGATGTGAATGGACACTGAATGACATCGAAAATTACTACCAAAACAATACACAATCTTTGTAATGAATTGGTAGGAAAGTCCCTTCACATATTTACTTTTAACATTATATATATATTAGAAAGAATTCGGTAAAATGATTACATGGAGAATATTTGTCTAATTATAAATAAATACACATTTTTGAAAGCACTAAATACTGAAAATATTTTGAAAATAAAATTAACAAGAAATTAAAGTGAATTCGTGGTACAATTAATTGATGCGAAAATTGATGATAGAACGGACTGGACACCAAAAGATATCTTCAACAGTTTAAGTGTATAAAATCATTTAAATGAAGCACAGGTTATAAATGCATTGATTCAGTTGCGAGTTTGTATACATTTAGAGCAAGGTAGTGCTGTACAAGATTGGTAGATTGAAAATAATATGGAGTCTGACCTCCCGTGTCGAGTTTGGAGGTCCGGCCTTACTGTACACATGCATTCATGTTCTGATTTGCTTTAATGTTCATGTATAGAAAATAATCAGTTTGAAGGTTTACAAGCAAAAATTAATCCAATCAAATTGCGCAATATGACATAAAAAGTAATAGGGATTAACTGGGCAGGGGAAAATGACAGATATTTCAAGTTTTTTGCAATTACGAATAATTATTTGTTAACCAAAAGTTTTGCTACAATTGAAAAAAAAAATCTTCCTGTATTGGTAAAGTTTATCTTCCTCTAAGTTCAGTATTTTTGTGATTTTACTTTTTTCTTTTACATATTTTAGGCTATAGAAATCAAAAGTTTACTTAATAATTGACCTTATACAGAAAATGAACGCATGACGCATTGATGGTGATGTCATCTATTAATGTTGTTGTGTTTCATTGTTTATTTTTCAACAAAATGCAGCAGAAAAATTCCAGCGTGTGATAAATTCTTTATACGGTTAACTACTGACCCCCTAAGGAGGGTAAATAAAATCCATAGAGGATTCAGCCTCCGGCCTCACCCCCCATGAATTTTGCTAACCCTCTTGACCAAATTAAGAATGTGGATGCATATCATGGAAAGGTTTATATATATATATATGTAAATGTTAAAAAAATGTTACAACAATGTTTGAGTGTAGATTCACATTGCGATAAGATGTGTCACCGTACTTTTCTATCCCAAATTCATGTATTTGGTTATGATTTTATATTTGTTATTCTCGTGGGATTTTGTCTGTTGCTTGGTCCGTTTCTGTGTGTGTTACATTGTAGTGTTGTGTCGTTGTTCTCCTCTTATATTTAATGCGTTTCCCTCAGTTTTAGTTTGTTACCCCAATTTTGTTTTTTGTCCATGGATTTATGAGTTTGAACATCGGTATGCTACTGTTGCCTTTATTTACAATACTCTGATGTTGTCACTGACTAATCTATTCCAATCAGATTAACAAATCATAGACCCATACAATAATACAATCTATTGGACAGACAAATCATAGACTCACACAATAATACAATCTATTGGACAGACAAATCATAGACCCACACAATGATATAATCTATTGGACAGAAAAATCATAGACTCACACAATAATATAATCTATTGGACAGACAAATCATAGACCCACACAATGATATAATCTATTGGACAGAAAAATCATAGACTCACACAATAATATAATCTATTGGACAGACAAATCATAGACCCACACAATATAATATAATCTATTGGACAGACAAATCATAGACCCACACAATAATTTAATCTATTGGACAGACAAATCATAGACTCACACAATAATACAATCTATTGGACAGACAAATCATAGACCCACACAATGATATAATCTATTGGACAGAAAAATCATAGACTCACACAATAATATAATCTATTGGACAGACAAATCATAGACCCACACAATAATATAATCTATTGGACAGACAAATCATAGACCCACACAATAATACAATCTATTGGACAGACAAATCATAGACCCACTGAATAATACAATCTATTGGACAGACAAATCATAGACCCACACAATATTACAGTCTGTTCACTCTATTGGACAGTTTTCATCAAGATATAAACTTGAGACACACTGTAAAGTTACTATCAGCAGACATAAAATGTTCAGCGTTTTAAATATAAATATAAATGGTATGAGACTGTTTTAACATCCTGATATGGTCACTTCATATATCTTGGCTTTACTGTCATCTGTTGTTCTACATCCTATACAGAGTTGTCCTGTTGGAGAGAATGCAAGAGAATATGGGAACATTATGTTTATGTCACTTGTTTTATAATGTGTCATCAGCAGGCCATCATTGTTCAGGATATGAAGTGTAGTATTAATATCAACTACTATAACATTGTCTCTAGGTGTTGTCACTATGTCTGTTGGTCTGAATGGTTCATCCTTGTTGATTTCTGTATCTCCTGTATAGATATTGATTATATCACCACCCTGTCCTAGCACTACTACTCTAGATCTGCCTTTACTTACTTGATCCATCACATAAATATTCCCATTCCTGGTACTGGCTATTCTCTTGGGATAGGTAAATATAGGTTGTTTATGTTGATCATGTTCATACACTCTCTCATGGACTTCATTCTGATTCATCCGTAAAAACGATATTACAACTTTTCTGTCTTTATTACCACATCCTACTAGAACTTTATTGTCACTGGTGATATGGACTGCTACAGGAAGGAATGGTGACACATTATATACTGTGTCTGTTATTGTACCTGTAGTACTACTGTCAGATTTGTTTTAGAATTGATCGCCATGTAGATATAAGTAGATTATTTGATTGAGTAACAGCCATACCACAGACCCGGATATCAAAGCTGGATAGTATCTTTAGTTTGGTTCTTTTAGGTTTTACTCTCTGTAATACTTCGTCAAGATCTGCACTACTTATCCACAGTGAACCATCATCACAATAAGATATACAGTGTACTGTAGATAGTTCAGTTTGATATTGTTTATTAATGTTAAATTTGACAACAGTAGGTTGTCCCACATCTTTGATTTTGACTACCTGATGATTCTCTGTGTTTTTTAATTCTGGATGTACTTTTTCTTTACAATGATTACACAGTAATTTACTACAGTCAATACACTTCCACTTTATTGGTCAGTCATTATCACATATTCCACATTTGGCCGGAGCTTGACTTCTTACAACAGACTGAGAAAACGCCATTATTGTTAGATATTTTACATATACTATTTATTTATACTAAATGTAAAATTGCACTTCACTAGGTGTTTAGTGTAAATCATACTACTTTCATAAATTATATGCATTGTTTAAAGATTTTAAGATTGAATAATCCAATTTATATATATACTTCAAGTATAATTAACCTTCCAATGACATAAATAATGGTTTCCATTGTTTAATTAAGATTTAAAATATATTTTCTATTGTATTTGTTCATTTTCCATTTGAACAATGTCCTTTGATTTAATGAATTGATTTTTAGTTTTTTGTTTGTTTATGGTTTTATTATAGGGAAACATGATTTTAAAACTAACATCATGTATAAAGATGTTTTAAGTTGTGACTTAATTTTTATACGTCTTGCGGTCATATATTGGTATCATGTCATCTTTGTCTGAAGACACTGAGTTTCTGGACAATAATCTCTATGAAATTTAAACTCAAGGTTTGAAACCACAAAAGGAAGGTTGGGATTGATTTTGGGGGTTATGGTCCCAACAGTTTAAGAATTAAGCCTTTTCAAATTGGTCCACATTGAGGTCAAAAGGGTCGACCTCTGCGGTCGTATCAAACTGCGCCCTGCAGAGCATTTTATTGGTCTTATTATTAGAGGTTAAATTGCTATCACTTGGCATCAGTAGTCATCCAGTGTAAAATTGTGCAAAGATTTTCTCCCCTGAAACTTCTGAACCAATTTCAGTGAATGATCCTTTTGGTATTTATTTTAAAGAATGTATATATTTCTTATATTAGTCAGTCAACACATGGCTGCTATGACCAATATAAAACCTAGGGTAACTAAATTGTCTTACATCTGCAAAAACCATTATAGAAACATAAAATCTGAGGAAGGGACAACTATTGTCAAAATATCATAATCTACCGATTGGTAATTCTTGTCTTGGTTATCCAAATATCCCAGGAAAGGAGTTATTTCTGTAAATGAGGACTACTGTGGATTCAATATAATACATGGATTTCATGGGTCAAGGTCAACCAAGAATTAAATGTTTAATGAAACACAAAATTGGGCTTGGTAATCATTGGTAATGCAGACTTTAGCTAAATCACAAAATAAATTATTCATGAAAAAAGTTTTTTTCCTCAAGCCATAAGAATTGGTACCCATGAAAATAAACAATTTCATAATATTATCATGAAAACTATTACATGAAAAAAACTGTATACAGCAAAAAAAAAAAGAAATGCAAGATCTAGCGTGATTTCATTATTATTCTTAAGATACTTATATTTGTAGATTTCATAGGTACAGGAGAATCACAAATTTAAATGTTCAACCAATAGACCATTTTCATATTACTGACATTTTACTCTGGTGTTTAAATTTTTCAACACGTTACTAATTCTGTGGTTTCCTATCAAGTAATAGCAACTTAAAGAAGTAAAGTCAAGCTTACAATTGGTACAATTTAGGGGGAAAATTAACTGTTTTATGTCCTATAAACTATGAAATCATCAGAAACAGTATACTTTCCATCCAAGTTGTACCGATTATGTGTTTTATTTGTCTGCTTTTGGTTGCTCCTACTTGACCAAGTACCAGAATGTCCCACCACAGAAAAGGTTACCTCTTCAAAAGTTATATTATCTGGAGACAAAAGTCTGTAATATGAAAATAGCTTATTTCAAATTTCAATATTTCATGCATGTTGTATGCAGACTTTTGCAAAACCATGAAATTAAATATCCACAAAAAATGCCAGTTTTCTTCAATCGACGAGAATTGGTATAAGCATAAATAAATGAATCCATAGTATGACCAAAACCATTGAATAATAAAATTGAAAATTGGAAATGGGGAATGTGTCAAAGAGACAGCAACCCGACCATAGAACAGACAACAGCAGAAGGTCACCAACAGGTCTTAAATGCAGCGAAAAATTCCCGCACCCGGAGGGTGTCCTTCAGCTGGCCCCAAAACAAATATATATACTAGTTCAGTGATAATGAACGCCATACTAACCTCCAAGTTGTACACAAAAAAACTAAGTTAAAAATAATACAAGACTAACAAAGGCCAGAGACTCCTGACTTGAATAAGTCTTTAAGGAAATATTGCCCTCAAACAAAATAAAAGCAAGACTTACATGTGCTTTTTTTTTGGCAAAGTGGGTGTCAACAATTTGTTTAAAGTTTGTGATTAGGTCAGTATAAAGGGAACCACTTATGGTATTTTTCATGGAGATTATTGGGCTCTGCCTCTCAGTCATAAAGTATTCATTTTGATATTTGTTTGCTAAATTTGAATATTTAAGTTTCTGATATGGTCAGTTTGAGGAGAACCACTGATGGTAAGTTATCGATATTTGGTACATAGATGTATCACTATTAGCACGCTCATGTTCATGAAGATTATTATGGCCAAGCTCCTACGTCATGTTGTTTTGACTTTAAAACTGAGTAATTCACATCTTAAAATTTGTGAATCTGTCAGTTTAAAGGAAACCACCTATATATGATAAATGAATGATATTTGGTATGCAGTTGTATTATCACTGGCATTCAGAAGCTGCCAAAAAACATCCTTTGTTAACCTAATAAACATCCTTTGTTAACCTAATATTTTGTTTTATTTCCAGCTACTGTAATTTGAATTAATTGATATTTAGATTCTTTAAATAATCCTGGATTAAGCCAACAATGTTTTATTATTTCAGCTGTTGTTATCATTAGCTGGTGTTTTGAGAGTACAAGACCAGGCATCTTGGAGTAACACATCAGTACAGAGAGTTTATAGTGGTTTACTCACATTTATAACTCACAAGAAACCAAAGGTAAACATACAATATAGCTCTTTCCTGAACCTCACTAGAGTAACACATCAGTACAGAGAGTTTATAGTGGTTTACTCACATTTATAACTCACAAGAAACCAAAGGTAACATACAATATAGCTCTTTCCTGAAACTCACTGGAGTAACACATCAGTACAGAGAGTTTATAGTGGTTTACTCACATTTATAACTCACAAGAAACCAAAGGTAAACATACAATATAGCTCTTTCCTGAACCTCACTAGAGTAACACATCAGTACAGAGAGTTTATAGTGGTTTACTCACATTTATAACTCACAAGAAACCAAAGGTAACATACAATATAGCTCTTTCCTGAAACTCACTGGAGTAACACATCAGTACAGAGAGTTTATAGTGGTATACTCACATTTATAACTCACAAGAAACCAAAGGTAAACATACAATATAGCTCTTTCCTGAACCTCACTAGAGTAACACATCAGTACAGAGAGTTTATAGTGGTTTACTCACATTTATAACTCATATAGCTCTTTCCTGAAACTCACTCTGTGGTCATACATCTCAATCTGAATAAAGTAACCAAAGCAATCAATTGTATTTACTAGATATATAGCAGTAATGGATAAGACTATCTACACCATACAAAGTAAGGTACCAAATGCTGTTAATATAGAAATAAGAAGATGTGGTATGATTGTCAATTAGACAACTCTCTACAAGAGACCAAATGACACAGAAATTAACAACTATAGGCCAAGATACAGCCTCCAACAATGAGCAAATCCCATACTGCAAAATGACCAATGAAAAACAGTTCAAATGAGTAAACTAACTGTCTAGTTTATGTACAAAATAATGAACAAACAACAAATATGTTACACAGCAATAAATGACAGCCACTGAATTACAGGCTCCTGACTTGGGACAGGCATAGAATGAGGCAGGGTTAAACTCGTTTGAAGGTGCCAACCCTCCCTCTAACCTGGGACTGGTAGAACAGTACAACAACAAAAAAAACTATAAAAATTAGTTTAGACTTAACTCATCAAATAAAAACAAATAGAAATACATCTAACATGTGGAGGGGTACGTATACATCCATGCAACAGAAAGACACTAAGTGCAGATCTGAGAGTACTTGGGTTCCTGACAGCTAGTTCAAAGCCAAAAACAACTGATGAAAAAAAAATCATTCATCTTAAGACTGTAATATCAATGTTGGCCCCTTTCTGTTCATGATTGATGAGATATGAATAAGAGGCTGTCTACACATCAAAAAGTTAGGAACCAAATGTTGTTTGTCCTTTTTCTTTTTAAGTTGAACATAGGCAAGTAACCTAAAAATGAAATTAAATTGGAGTTTTGGGAGAGCAATGTTTTGATTTACCTACAAAAAGAGGGTACTGGTCTGCTCTTCTGTGATATTTATGAAATGCATGAATGGTATTAAGCCTCATATAGCTTATTTATTACAACAGTTCATATATTTATTTCTTCAAAGATTAGCCCTCCTTTTAATCATGTTAATGGAAGAGGCTAAGAATGCTATAAAAAGGATTATCACTTCTTTTAGTGGAATTAATTGTAAATTCAATAAAATGATAAAGATTCACAGAAGAAATTAAGACTAATCTTAACAAACATTATTTTGATTTTTAGATCCGTAAGGCAGCTCAGCAGGGTGTTTGTCTTGTACTGAGAGGCAGTTTGTTTATGACGCAAGGGGATCCCCCATCATACCATCCTGCAGCTCAGATAACAGCTAAATACTGTATACAGCAGATAGAGAAATGTGGAGGTAATGTATTTATATATTAAACAGTGTTATGGTAGAACAAAGTCGGTAGTCGGTACTCATTGAAAAGAACATTTATTTTATTTTTATGTTTATACCTAACAAATTTGCATCTATTTTGTGACTTTTCATTCAAAAATATTTCATGGTGTTAATAATGTATTGTTATGTCACAATTTTCATTGAAACAGCATGCATAGTACAAATTCAGATGATGTACGAAAATATATGATCCCTTCAAATATTGATATCTTATTAGATAATGCATCCTGTTTTGGACAAAAGGTTTTTCAAGAATTTAATTATAATAATTATTTTTGTAATATTTGACAGGTGATGACTTTCTGAAAACCTCTCGAAAGTCAAGTCAGTTGATGTTCAAATAATTAACTATATTTGGATGCATATATTCTGACCATTAAAATCTTTTAAGCCTGCAATCTGAGTAAAAATGTATGTTTTTTATCAGGTTAAACTTAATGTCAATTTTAAGATGGTGTTCAGAAATTTTTTAGAAAGGTCAAATCACAAAAATTATTTAATTGGTTTTCATGACACTTTCTGTTCTATCATACAAGCTGATGGCAGTATTGTTTTATTGGTGAGTGATTCTAAAATAAAATGTTTGTGATAACCTTGACCCTGTACTGTAAATGTAAATGATCAATCATTGTACAAAAAGAGCAAGGAGGTTATATTAGAAGGAGAGTGAACACTCTGCTTGATACAAAATTAGCATCCCCAGGATAGCAGTTTGATCAGAGAAAAATTATAAAAATATAAAGAAACCGACATGTTTATCACCCACTTGACATGGCCCTCTGATGTACCGGGCTGTTACCGCGAGAAGTTCGGGCTATTAGAAAAATCGCATATGTCACGTGATTGTTATCAGTGACTGGGTCATTAAAGTTCAGGTGTATTTTTAGTTACAGTGCAGTGCATAGGTGTTTATGATTTGGAAAAAGATTTGACGCGCAATTTCAAAATCAACCGTCTGTCTACGGTGAAAAAAGATAAAGAAATGACAAAGTTATGAGGGTTTAAAGGAAAGTTAGTGAGCGATTTTTATTCAATACTACATTGCTTTAAACAAAGATTTTCGCTTCACCTGTCAATTTCTGCTTATGAGAATTGGCAGGTAATAATCATAGAAAATATACGAATATGCAAGGTACTTTAGTTACGGTGACCGGTAACGACCGGAAGGAATATTTGCAATTGAAACATAGAGAAATTTATCGGGAACATCGTAAAAGTGACTTTCTGTTATGACTGTTGATATTAACATTGACGGCAATAAGTTTACTTTTAACATAAAGTTTTAATTTTAAATTACTTAATAAAAAATATCACAAAAATCTGATTAACATTTCAATAATTGTATATCCGGTCAGTTTATGACACCTCGGGTGCTTCCGTTCTTACTCGAGTATGTTATTAGGACAAAATCTCCCTCTGTGACAGAGTCGATCTCAACTAATTAACACCCACTTACAGAAAAGTCGGTAACATTTTATGTGTAATTATCGTCTTTCGGCCTCTCTCCTTCTAATATAACCTCCTTGAAAAAGAGGGAATGAATTTGTTATGAATAATAGAAAATAAAAGTTAAAATATTAAACTAGATTATGATTCCAGGTACAGGAGAGGCATTGGATACCTTACATACTTTAGCCCTGTTGAAGGACATCCTAGCACAGTTTCCTCTAAACAGTATGAAGTCATGTTGTGAGACAATTCTTAGAATGATGACTTTAAGTAATGTGGTAGGTTTATTGTCACCAGAGCTTGGTATCATAGTTAAAGTTTCTTCCATTGGATCCAGGATTTTTCATAACAATTTTTCTTCTTCTTTGAGAGACCACATAAAAAAACACATCAAAACTCATATATTTATAAACACTGAAGATTTGAGTACCTTTTAAAAAGGGAACCTAAGGAATTTCCATTAGAATTTTTTTTTCTAGAATATTTGTTAAGGGAGAATGAAAAGTAGGTAAATTTTATTTATTTAAAGTTTGCATATATAGTTACAGAATAACAAAAAAATTACAGAATAAAAAAAATAACATAAACTCTGGGGAACACTTCAAATTACTTGGGGTGAGGGGTGGGGTGGTAATCATCAAATTAACTGTAACCCAACAATATGATAACTAAAATAATGCATTTGAAAAGCTTAAAATGTTTTCAAGAAACCATTTGTTTACTATTATTTTCACTTATGATTTTGCATATTTATTTCAGATGGTAACATCCTGTGGAATGCAGACTTTATATGGAATGTTTGTCAACAAACCAAAACCTTCTAATTTGTCTGCTGAATTGAATGCACAATTAATTACAGTAAGTATCACATCTTATACTTCAGAAACACGTTTTTCTTAAAGAACATTTGTGAAAGTGTTAATCTCTCTAAGAAAAGGACAGAATGGAAAAATTTGAGTTTAAATTAAAAAAATTTAATGACTGTAGAGTTACAATATTTGTTGTAGATTTCTCATGTTTAAATTGATCAATTCAAATAGCTACGTGACTGGTCAGCTAGAATGTAATATTCGTTATATTGCTGGTCAATGTCAGAATTGTCTGACTTTTCCACCAAATTCCCATACTATAGACAGATGCACAGTGGAAAAGTTGTCAATCTGATGAATATTATTTCTTCAAGCACAGTTTCATTAAAAACAAATTATTATCAATTCAGAAATTCTTGTGTGCCTTGATTGTTGTACAATGGACAAAAATATGTGATTAATTATTTTAATTTAGGAATTACAGTATTTAAACAATGCTACCAAAATTTAAATTACAATTTTTTAAAAACATATTCCTTGATAATCATGATAATAAAAACAATCCTAAAATATTTCTCAATTTACATCAATAATTAAGCACATCATTTAAAACTTTGTCAAGTAATAAGCCTTTTAATTTTTCACTTTGCAGGCAATGTATGATTATCAACCATCTGAAAATGATGTACAACCAATGAGAGCTTGGTTGGCAGTGATGGAAAAAGGTCATCTTAACTTAACTAGGTATGAAAATTTAGATTCTTTGTTGAATGTGAGAATTGTAAGATACATTAGACATTCAGTTTTTTGTGCAGGCATTTTCAGGAATTCATCTGGGTCTGTGGTCATTTGTCAGTTTTAGAGAAATCTGAGCAAAGTTATCTTTAAAATTGTTCAACATTAATGTTATTTATAGGGTATTCTGATCCATTCTGCTCTTTATGACTCCCTCAAAGTTTTTATGCCACTGCCTTAGCGGAGGGGCAAATCCTTTCCTTTTCTAAATTTTTGAAAGCCTGTATCATTATGACAAAAAACAGAAAATCATATTGTTGTCAGATCCTTGCATTGTTAGCAAAGCATGGACACATGATCTATACCTCAGTTAAATATGCTGACATTTATCTTGTACAGTAGGAAATAGGCTTTATTTTTACTTTTATACATGCATTTATTTGCACAGTCATTTCTTGTAAAAAGATGTGTTGATTTTCATTCTTCATCCAATTTATCAAATATGAAATACAAAAGATCACCCAGATAAATTGATATGCTCCATAGATTTTTTTATAAGTCCCCTACCCACATAGTCAAAGGGGACTTAAGTTTTCACTCTGTCTGTCTATCTGTCTTCCCATCTGTCAGTCCGTCCAGCAAATCATTTTTCCATACTTTTTTTTCTTCATGCTTTGTTGTTGATATTTTAGTTGTTTAAAGGGTTAACACATTCTGAATGATTTTTTATCCTGTAGGCGTTCTTGGATGTTTGTGACATCTGATAATTGTTATTTGTTTTTCAGATTGGATGAAAAGCTGTGTATTAGCCATCTGCCCAGATTATTTTCCTCAACTATGACCTGTCTGTTATCTGATAAGTCTGATATTACCTCAGCTGCTGCTAAAACCATGAAGGTAAAGTTTGTGTTACTAGCCCTTAAAGGAATCGAATGTTTTATCTTGTCATTATTTTAACACTGGTTCATTGTGATAATAGACATTAAATGGTTATTTGAAATATTAGCTAGAAATAGAGGCCATTTTGTGTCCTGATAGATCTATTCTTTTGTCTTTTTAAGAGAATTTATTTGTGTCCTTATATTAATAGATCTAGTGTCAAAGGTTATAATAAAGTTGGTTTAAGGAGAACCACATATATAACTATTGACATGTTTTGTCCATTACAGGATGTGTTGAAGGAGTGTGTGACACCAGTGGCTGACAGTGTGAAACATTTAGTGGACACTGCTCCCAGTGGCTCTGCCACACCAATACATAAAATGGTTAAAGCTGTTGAGAGTGGACTAAGTTATCAATTCCATTCTGTATGGGGATTAGTATTACAGATCTACACAGTGTTCTTTGAGGTACATACTACATTGATTCAGTATTAATTGTGTGATACCTATTATTGTGGATTTCATTGGTAGAGGTGAAGTGGTCAATAAATCACATTTGTAAAACCAGAAAATCTAATGCATTATATCTCAAAAATACAATTTTCCTTTCATAATTCAAGAAAATTTGTTCCCATGAAAATAAATGAATCCACAATAGATTCATATTATAGCCAAAGATAATATAATGTCATAATTTGTAACTGAAAAAAAACAAATTTCTTTTATATAGGTTCTAGGAAAACAGTGTTCAAAGTTATTTAAAAAGGTAAGAATACTATTCTAGTTATCTGTTGTTTGAAAAAATCTCCACATCATAGATAAATAAGAATATGTGGTATGAGTACCTATGAGACAGCCTTCCATCCAAGTCACAATTTGTAAAAGTAAACTATAATGGGTTAAAGTATGGCCTTCAACATGGAGCATTGGCTCACCCCTTACAGTAAGATTTAAAGGGCCCCAAAAAAAGAAAAGTGAACCACACTAATAAATGACATCCACTGAACAACAGGTTCATGACTTAGGACAGGTACAAACAAATGCAGCAGGTTTAAATGTTTTAACAGGTGCCAATTTTCACCCTAACCTGTAATAACAGTGTAAAATCTTGACATAAAAAGACAAAGACACACTTTATAATATCAACAGCTAAATCTAGTATGTATTTCATAACCACCTAAACAATAAACCTTTAAGTGAGTTGAAAATGATACATACAAGACAGTATATAATACAGTAAAGTAAGAAAATGTGAGCTGAACAAAAAAAAACCAAAAAAAAACATGTTACATGCCCTTTTAAAATCTTTATCATTATGAATATAGGAGGTGTGGTATGGATCAAATAAAGTTGTACAACAAATTAAAGATTGATTTTATATTGTTTTATAAGGTAGTATATATACATTATATTTCAGAGTTTACAGTCCATAGTAGATTTACGAGACAGTCCTAGATTTGCCTATAAAGCTGAGTTAGATCATGCTATTGGATGTGCAGTACGATACATGGGTCCACGACAGGTGTTGGAGGCTGTACCACTCAATATAACCGGGGACAAGTATGTACTTCTTTTTCTTAAACTTTTGTTTTATGTTCATAATAGGCTTATGACAACAGTGAAAAGTGGCCTTTGAAATGGTAGGCACATGTTTTAACAATTTAGAATAGTCTGGCAATCTTATAAAGCAGTTCTTAGTGAACTTTAATTGATGGTTTGTGATGTCATCTTCATTTATTTGCAGATCTATTTGAAAGTGTTTTTTAAAAAGAAGAACATTATCCGTCAGTAAGATCATATGAAAATTTCGTAAAATAGCGATAAAGCAACTTATGGCTAAATATTTCAATTGAATCTCAAATGAGATTTTTCTATAGTGGAAACAATATCCTGAAAAGAACCACAGTCTCTCAAACCAACTAGTAGAGAGGAAAAACACACACAAATTGTTTTAATTGAAAGGGAGAAACGAGCACAAAACAAGAAATTATTTGCATCTGGTATAAATTTTAATTCTGAAAAATAATTATATAAATCAAATGACATGCTTTCATTCTTTAAACTAACAGTTTTCCCTATCATAATTGTTTATATATTTGATTGAATTTTTTCCAGTGATGATTACAACTTCCCTCGTAGTTGGATGATTCCTGTGATCAGAGAAAATGTGTGCAATACAGAATTAGGATTTTTCACATCTTACTTCCTCCCATTAGCAGCAAAATTCAGACAAAGAGGTAAACATGTACATGTTTTATTTATTTGAACTGCTTGTTAGAAAGAATTTAGGAATATATGACTTTAAACACATATATATATATATTTAATTGCTTTGTATGAAAACTGCATTTAAAAATTGCCAGATTGAATCTATGTCAATAATGTAAGATAGAATTGTCAGTTTTAAATGCTATACACAAAGTACATGTGTGATGTAGTTTCAATTTATTTGGAAAAGGGGGAAACCCATATGCATCTTATGGTGACGTTTGCTCATGAAAAGCTTATCAACTTTAATAATTAAACAAAAGTTTGAGATGGTGCTGGTGTGGGAGGATTTGTTGTGGTGTCGGTTTGCTGTCTTGTTAATTTATACACGACATCTTTTATTCATCTATAAACTCTTTCAATGTTTTGTTAATTATCTTTAAAATTGATCAAGTATTATGACCACTGTTTTTTTCCAGCGTTAGAAGCGACTCAGACAGACAACATTGTAGTAGGTAAATCGTACGAGACATTACAACATCAGATGTGGGCTTTGCTCCCAGGATTTTGTAACAAGCCCACAGATTTAGTACAGGTATCCATTTATGTCATCACTTTATATTCATGTAAAATTGGTGAAGATATTCGTATAGTTTTTGTCATTAAACACCCAAAAGATAATATGTTATGAACGTTCAGGAAACTATATATAGCATTAGCTATTATGAGGTTGAAATTTATTAAGCATTAATTGAACTTAAACTGAAAGATGATTTATATTAAAGAAATTATGAAATATATATTTGACTAGATTTAATATCTGTATTTGAGAGAAAAAATTATAGCGTTTATTAATTTTTAGCCATTGTGAATAAAAAAATTAAATGGCTAATTGTATCTTGCTTAATGTCAAACCTTATATACTGAAATATAAAAAACATCTTAAACTGAGTGAGCTACTTTAAGTGCTGCACAGTTTATTTTAAATATTTTGAAAAAGATGACATTAATTGTACATGTTTTATTCAAGAATTGTAAAATGTATTCTTTCAATTTTCAGTCTTTCAAAGGAATAGCTAAAATTTTAGGAACAGCAATAAATGATCATTCCAACTTACGAATGGAAGTGATGAGTTCCCTTAGGAAAATAATTAATCACTCAATGACTGAGGGTAGGTAGATAAGTTTATGTAGTAGATAAGAAAAGGCAGTGTTTTGTGCTTTAAGGTGGTATCTAACATTAGAGGTAGATAACTCTTTAAAAATCAGCTAAATGGTTTAATCATGTATTGTTAAGGAAATATTAAGCTTCTCAATGACCAAAATAAGTGTTTGTCAAACTGCTATATATCCAATGAAATTTTTCCGAGGAAATGTGTGGTTCAAAGTTTTTGAAATTTTTATATTTTTGTCAATATGGTCAAAGTAAGTATTTTGTCTAAATTTTATGAAAATTATACAAGCCAAAATTATTTGAGTCCAGGTGTTAGGTAAAACCTTAACTAACATTTACGGCTAAATAATAACTCTATATAAGTGATTTTGTTTTCAGTTATTTCAAATAAATCCTGTCTTTTCTCGGTGTTCATTAATTTCCAAAATCAGCTGTGACAAATATGATTTCAGATTTCCATTATATAAGTATAATAAAAATTACCGATAGAATAGTTTAAAAGTTTTAAAATCCAGTACCATGTAAATTTAGTGGTATTTTTATGAGTTTGTAGTCTTTTTTAAGTTGTTAATGTGTTTGCACAATTGTTCTTATTATTTTAGAGGAGAGTAAAACAGAAGTGGCAAAGTTTGCTAAAAACTTTTTGCCAATTTTGTTCAACATATTTACTGCTGAATCTGACAATACTAAAGATCCTGTGAAGTTAGCTGTATTAGAAACCATAAAATGTTACCTACAGATTGCTGATATGAATGTATGTATACATGTTCAATCCATCTGAGATGTCTTTAAAAAAATTCTAATGATATTTATAGATTTAACGCATAGACAAGTTTTCCATTTCTCAAATACTTGTACAAAATTGAACAGATATTGGACCAAAATGTATACTAAATGTGTTATGTAAAACTGAATTTAGATTAAAAAAAAAGAAAAAGAAAATATTGACTTATTAGTGTTTTCATACATATACTATATTGAGTTCTGTTTTCTGTCTATTTCAGTTGGTGTCTACCTTCTGTGATAAATGTACTGAGAAATTAGAAGAAGAAAATATTACGCCTTCTAAAAGGTAAAAACTTACTTAACCATTTATTGCTAATTCATCAATTTTCACCTTATATTATGATTTTTTTAAATATGTGTTACAATTGTTATATACCTTCTACTCTACAAATATTTCTCCAAAGGATGATTTTCAACAAATTTTTATTTGACTCATGACCTTATATGAAATATATTGTTCCAAGTCATTTGTGGGTCAGAGATAAAATATGCTTGGTTCAATGGAAGTAAATAAGAAGTGAGAAGCAGATTTCCTTTCTGATCCCTGTGAATACTTTATCACAGTTAATTTTGTTTTATTTATTTTCAGGCATTCATTATTAGACATAGCCATTACAGAGTTACCCTATATAGATGATAAAAGAATAAAACAGTTGTATAGTATAGCGTGTAGTTACCTGCAGGTAAATTATTGTTATTGTGGGTAAGGGGAGGTAACCTCAGTCTAACAGACTAGACTCATTAAGGTCTTGGAATCCTAAAAGCGATAGCTGTAATCTTATGAATTCATGTCCTTTGCCTAGAACATTTTTTACGAGAATGTTTATCTATTCCATCATCAGTGTAGCTATCTTCAGGCAGACAGCAAAATACATGGACACATTATTATGGCAAATATACTTTGATCTCGTATCATAATGCTAAATGTTCAACACAGATGTAGAATATAACGGATGTAAAGGCTGGTTTGACATGGATAGGATAGATCTCATACACTCAGGATAATATACCTACAAGAAAAAGTAGGATATGCATGAATAATACACCAACCCATTAAAACACACAAAAAAAAGATATTTAATACTTGTCTATACAATATATCAAGGCCTTAATGTAAATGCTTACAATACCGTCTTCATCATGTGTTGTCTCTTGCTGTTTCTCATTGTTTGTGCATCTGGTTTTCAGAGGAGTTGGTTGACCGATGTGGTCTGTTGTACTGTGCATTAATTTTTATAACATATTTGTTTTACTTTTTAAGTATCAATTTCTTTTATTTGTTGCAGTCTTTAGACAAAACATTACAGAAGAAGTCGTACAGAATATTGGAAGAGATTTGTAGTGGAAATTCAGCAGGCTGTAAAACCTTTATATCCCAGAACTTGTCAGACATACAGTCCACTTTATTAACCTCTTTGTCATCATCTAGTTCTTCTTCTAAAGCAGTAAGTTGTATAAATACTGTAAAAAGTCAGCACTTATATTGTCATTCAGCGTACCTGCCAACCCTCCCATTTTGAGTTTGAATTTCTTACTAAAATGATGAAATTTCTTAAATCTCCCGCTTGCTGGTCCCCTCCCCTGCAGGATTATAGAATCTCCCACTTTTGGCTTTTTTTTATCCAGGTTTAAAATTCTCTGTCTTTTTGCTAGCTTCGGCCCATGTGAGCTTATGCCATCACTTGTCGTCCGTCGTCTGTCGTCGTAAACTATTTAAAAAATCTTCTCCTCTGAAACTACTAAGCCAAATACCTTCAAACTTAAACTAAATGTTCTTTAGGGTATCTAGTTAATAAATTGAATCCAAAGTTTTATACATTGACAAACATGGCCACCATGGCTAAAAATAGAACATAGGTGTCAAATGCAGTTTTTGGCTTATATCTCAAAAACTAAAGCTTTTAGAGCAAATCTGACACCGGGTTAAACTGTTCAATTGGTCAAGATCTATCAGCCCTGAAATTCTCAGACGATTTGGAGAGGGATTCAGGCTCTTGAGAACCTCTTGTTTTACTTTCAATAGAAATGGATAAACAATTGGCAATCATTTGAAAACTTTGATCAATAGTTTTAATGTTCGATTTGTAAGTAATCAAAATCAAGTTCTGCTTTGTCAACTCAAACATGATAGAGTTTGTCTGTACCAAGCACCAATGTAAAAAAAAGAAATAGATAACAGCAAATCAAATTGTTAAACAGATTTGAATAAAAGATTTTTCGATTTTTTCAAACTAGGTTCACCTGGCAATGAATCTTTTTGCGTATCATGTTTTAAAGCATGTTTTGTGTGGGACTATCAAAATAGGGAATATGAGAGTACACTGAGACTCGAAGGTATTGAAAAACTCTTCAAAAATCCACATTGTTTAGATTATAACCATGAATTGAAGGAATAAAGTATACCTATTAACTCTTAATGGCGTTTTGTTCTGGCAGTAGTCACTTAAATATCTTTTTTGCAGTTATTAACATTAAGTTTGAATACAATATACAGCAAGATTTAATACCAGGAAAGACATTTATATAGGTTTTAACCCTATTCAGTGGTATTCCTGAGTCAGAAGAAACATTGATAAAGCATTTTCACATGGATATTTTTTATTATGTACATTTTCCATCACTTTGTGTTTCATGTCAGTTGTTTT
The DNA here is from genome assembly GCA_019925275.1 of Mytilus edulis. NCBI lineage: Eukaryota > Metazoa > Mollusca > Bivalvia > Mytilida > Mytilidae > Mytilus > Mytilus edulis. The sequence continues at coordinate 13,253,645 of CM034355.1, read as the reverse complement.
TTTTACAGAAAATTGAACATTAAATACACCAAAAATATATTTTTAATATCATCAATAAATTAATGATGGACTGGGGATCTTACATATAAAAATTTACTAATTTGTGGATTTGTGAATTCTATTACAGCCTCGACTTCGATGTTTGATAAACTTGTTCCAGCAGTTTGATACAGAACAACCAGAATTTATGTTAGCAGTTATTCCTGAGGTAATTAGGTCTCCCTATGACGTATGAAGGCTTAACATTTTAATAGTATTTCTTCTTCTTTTAATTCTAGTCTTCATAAAACTTTTGACATTGACAAATGATACTTCGTATTAAGATAAGACATGGTATTGCTTACATAAAAGTGTTGAACATTCTCTTAAGTCCTACCATTTAAATATATAGCTTGACTGTTGGTTTTTAATACCACTTCTAGTAACTCCTGGCTATATTTTTGGGGCCAATTTTTGTTTTGTTTTTTGCGGGGACTTCCGAGGAAGCCATAGTACCTAAAAAACAAAACTGTCAATTCTTGTCAATTAAGATTCGAATTGAACACACCTTTCAACTATGAGAGTTTGTATTCACAGGGCAGTGATATCATTGTTGTTAAATACTTGGATAACTTGGACTTTAACATTTAAAAAAGACATTCTGAAATTGATGTCTGTATATTTCGTTGCCACTTTGAAGAAAAAAAGGTATAAAAATTATTTTCGTGCTTATATTTTCAAAGCTGAATTATAACACCTGATATATAATAAAAATGTTTCAATTTTCATGAAGAGGGCAGATTAATAATTGTATAATGTGTAAATATCATTATAATATTGTACATACTTTATTTGTCAATCAAAAGTCACAGAAAATAAATTTCCATGATCATGGATCACGAAAAATATTTAAAAAAAAAAATCAGTAGAAAAACAGATCATGACAGGGAAAATGCGCTGATCACGAAGAACGAAAATAACCCATCAAGCCCCTGAATATGTTATTACTGTTTTTGAGGACTCTCAGGAAGATTTGTTTTAAGTAATGGGATTACCCTCTTGAAATGAAAATTACTTTTTTAGCTCACCTGGCCCAAAAGGCCATGTGAGCTTTTCTCATCACTTGGCGTCCGTCGTCGTCGTCTGTCGTCGTTAACAATTTTTCAAACATCTTCTCCTCTGAAACTACTGAATGGATTTGAATGAAACTTAGCATGATTGTTCCTTAGATTATCCTGCACAAAGTGTGTGCTTCGATTTTTGATCCGTCAAAAAACATGGCCGCCGTTACTTAAAATAGAACATAGGGGTCAAATGCAGTTTTTGGCTTATATCTCAAAAACGAAAGCATTTAGAGCAAATCTGACAGGGGGTAAAAATGTTCATTAGGTCAAGATCTATCAGCCCTGAAATTTTCAGATGAATCAAACAAACCATTGTTGGGTTGCTGCCACTTAATTGGTAATTTTAAGGAAATTTTGCAGTTTTTGGTCATTATCTTGAATATTATTATAGATAAAGATAAAAAATGATCAGCAAAGTAAGATCTACAAATAAGTTAATATGACCAAAATTGTCAATTGACCCCTTAAGGGGTTATTGTCCTTTAATGACAATTTTTCACAATTTGTTCATCACATTTGCTAACTTTAAAATATCTTCTCCTCTGAAACTACTGAATGGATTTGGATGAAACTTAGCATGATTGTTCCTTAGATTATCCTGCACAAAATGTGTGCTTCGATTTTTGATCCTTCAAAAAACATGGCCGCCGTTACTTAAAATAGAACATAGGGGTCAAATGCAGTTTTTGGCTTATATCTCAAAAACGAAAGCATTTAGAGCAAATCTGACATGGGTTAAAAATGTTCATTAGGTCAAGATTTATCAGCCCTGAAATTTTCAGATGAATCAAACAAACCATTGTTGGGTTGCTGCCACTTAATTGGTAATTTTAAGGAAATTTTGCAGTTTTTGGTCATTATCTTGAATATTATTATAGATAAAGATAAACTGTAAACAGCAAAAATGATCAGCAAAGTAAGATCTACAAATAAGTTAATATGACCAAAATTGTCAATTGACCCCTTAAGGGGTTATTGTCCTTTAATGACAATTTTTCACAATCTGTTCATCATATTTGCTAACTTTAAAAAATCTTCTCCTCTAAAACTACTAAACCAAATTCAACCAAACTTCAACTGAATGATCAGTAGGGTGTATAAAATAAAGTTTGTGCTTTATTTTTTATTTCGTCAAAAAACATGGCCGTCATGGCTAAAAATAGAACACAGGGTAAAATGCAGTTTTTGGCTTATATCTCAAAAACTCCAGCATTTAGAGCAAATAAGACAAGAAGTTAAAGTATTTATTAGGTCAAGGTCTACCTGTCCTGAAATTTTCAGCCAAATTGGGTAACTGGTTTTTCAGGTATAATGCCCCTGAATTGATGATTTTAAAGAAATTTTGCAGTTTTTGGTTATTATCTTGAATATTATTATAGATACAGATAAACTGTTAATAGCAAAAATGTTAAGCAAAGTAAGATCTACAAATAAGTCAATTTGACCAAAATTGTCAATTGACCCCTTAAGGAGTTATTGCCCTTTAAAGACTTTTTTCACAATTTGTTCATCATGTTGACTTACTTTAAAAAATCTTCTCCTTTGAAACTGCTGTATCAATTTCAGCCAAACTTAGGCTAAATGAGTTTCAGAGTATCTAGTATAAATTTTATATTTCATTTCCTTGTATGTCAGAAACATAGCTCCTATGGCTAAAATAGAACATAGGAGAAAATGATTTTTTTTTTGCTTTTGAAGAAAATAGGACGATTCAAAGAACATTTAAATAAATTGAAAAGCCAAAATAATCATTGATGAGAGATTTAACCAAAAAAATTAAGGTGAGCGATTCAGGCTCTTGAGAGCCTCTTGTCTAACTTAATTTTAACAGGCTATCTTATGCACCAGAGAAGTAGGAGAGAGAGCTAGAACAGCTGCCTATAGTTTGTTGGTACAGATGTGTAAAAGTCAGATAGAACAGTCAGATGAATCTCAAGATGGTAAACTCTTAGGCTGAAATAATAGTGTAACAATATTCACAAATTAAACATACTCAATGTTGTAAATAATATTTCTCTAATTCTATGGAAATATATCCCTTTCCGAACCCATTGTATAAAAAGATTTAATCAACGTGAGATTGCCGGTGATCTCAGAAGATGATTGGCTGAGTCAAAGGGTCATAACCTTTCTCAGCTCCCTAAAATGATCAAAATGTTTTAACCATTTCTAACAGGTGTTAATGAAATTGACAACTTCGTGGAGAGTGGAAGGCACTCGAAGGGGGTTTTGGTTTAGAGAAAAAAGGAAATTTATCTTTTAATCATTAGAGAAACAGATTATTACATAGTAACGTATGGATTCTCGGATTTATCAATTTAACTAGTTAAAATTGATAATCTAACTATCTCGATTGGATAAATCCGATAATCCACTTGTATCAATGTAATAATCTATGTATAATTAATTATTAGATCTGTCTAAACATTCTGTGGATAAATTTATTTTCATGGTAAAAATTTTGTTGATTGAGGAAAAACTTGCATTTTTGTGGATATTTAATTTTATGGTTTTAATAAGGACTGTATACATTCTAATAAAAAAAATATAATTTATTGAACATTCAAATTTATGGTTCCCCTGGAGCCACACAATCCATGAAAATGTGTATCCATAGTTTATAATGTATCCACAGTATATTTTTTTCAATAAGTAGCTCTGATTTCTTTCTATATTAGTCATAGTTAACTGAATATGCTGTTCAAATTTTATCCAGATATGATTTAACTTTCTTTATAAAGTCAATATAAGTTAAAGTTTTGATTTCAGATGTAATCTGTAAATATTTTAAGATGATATTAGCTGGTCTAGGAGGATCACCTCAGATGGTCAGTTGTACGCTGTTAGCACTGACAAGAATTTTATACGAGTTCAAAGGTAATTTATAACTATAGACTAGATAATCTATCTATAAATAGTGACATTGGCTCATTTATATGTAAATCTAAAACATTTTTGGTGGAAGAAGACTTAAAGTCTTCTGAAGGCCAATGGTGCCGACTTTAAAATCATTGAATTCTCCGTATGCCGCATTCGTTTCTGTGTATTACAATTTCATAACAACTTCTTATTCCTGACACAGATTTTTACACATGATTAATCATCTGACTCATTTAATTTGAAAATTAGGATTGAAAAGCAATCACTATCGAAAATATGTACCTTTTTATTTATGTAAATTATTAGATATCATCTCATCTTCCACTGTCTACATGAACGTTATTTGTTTACTTGTAACCGGATGTTTTTACTGTAGATATTTGAAGTACGCATGCATGAATTTGGTATCGGGACAACTCACCCTGTTTACATGTTCGCCCTTGAAGTTACGAATTTGCAGACAAGAAGATTTTGTATTTAATAAATAGAAAGGATCTATTTCTTATTAAATTGTTGTCTTTATTCATTGTTTCCTTTGTCATGTGAATTAGATGCCTTTCTACTTCAAATGGTTTGAATCTATTTATAAAATTATTCAAGACTCAGTTGACAAGAACAGTACGTTGCTGTTGGGAGAATTTTGATTAAACTCTAAATGCTCAAAGAATAAGAAATATAATCTAAACTGAATGAACCTCCTTCTGAATAATTTATTGCAAAATAAATATAAATCCCTTTTGACAAGAGAAATCTGACTTTTGTCAGTAATATTTGTTTCACAGAGTTTCACGTGTGGCGGCCATATTGGTTTGTTTACAAATATGTGAAGAAGCCTCTAGAACCATGACCTAAACATAAATAGTCTTCCAAAAACGTAAACTTTATGCAATACTATTTTATCAATCATGATTATTTTCATAAATTTAATTTTGATTATTTAAAGGAGCACTAGCTACGATATATATAAAAAAAATAAAGTATGATTTTTTTTAGATCAATCATTAATCAAATTGGAATAATCAAATAATAATTTGCTTTTAGCAATCAATTTCCTTTGATTTTGTTGAAATAAGCGATTAAACATAATTTTTGACTGATTCACTTGCAAGTGAAAACGTCATCATCATTCTAACCGGTATTCATGTGAACTTCAAGTTAACCCCTAGCTAGAGATTGACAACGCATGCATTGTACGTGTACTGGTTATTTAAAGAAAAAGAATGTCAACAATGAAAGTGAAACTACGGTACATCATTTGATTACTAATTCGATGCACATAAAATCATTCGTATATGGTTAAAAACAATGAGAAACATCTATTTTTAATCTATAAAATAAAATCAAACAGACCTATAAAAATCCACTTGCACGTGTTGGTTTAATCTATTCGTATCTCTATTTTTGTTTACATCGCTTATATGGTCATCTGAGGTCAAATCGATAGTTAATTAGATGGCGTCTGGACTAAAATACACACGAAACGAACCTATATATTATCTACCCCATGCTCTGTAAACTGTTTATTTTAGACTTTTGATAGTTTGGATAAATGTTATAAACCAAATATGAGAATTTGAGTCAAATCGGTTACAATGAATTTGACAGCTAGTGCCCCTTTAAAAAAATAAAATTATAACAATTACGATTTTAGATCAGAGATTCTACACAGACATGCTTTGATCTATTTATAACCAAATTAGTTTACCTGTGTGAAAATGAAAATAATGGTCTAAATGGATATTAATTTGTTTACTAAACAAGTAAAGACAAACTATGGATGGAAGATAATAATTCACATAAATATTTCAGGACATTTGATTTATGATTATTGCTTAAAACTTTACACACTTCTTTGTTATATTAATCTAAAGATCTGTATACTTTTTGGTTTTGATACAAAATTTTATTTTAGTGATATTTAGTTTTTTTGAAGAAAAAAATGAGAAGGGGGGGAGGGGTTCATATGACCCTCCGTATCTCAAAAACAATAAATGGAACAAAGCAGCCTGGGTTAGTGGGGCTGCTTTTATGGTAATTCAAATTACCTTTTATTCACCTTCTTCCACCTCAGAGCTATCAGCTCTTTGATTATTGATTAGTTCATGCTTATTGGTAAGAAGCATGTTCGTAATTTATGTTGTCCACATTAGCAGTGAAATAAACTTTTGTATTTCTGTTTGGAAACAAATATAGTTATTCAGTTAAATAACTATATTTTTTTTCTCCCTTCTGTAAATATTTCCTGTTATTCCATATTGATAAAACTTTAGTAGGTTTTTCTATATGAATGGGATTTTGAATAAATAAGCATATTCACCTGCGGAAAAAGGATATTCACCGCGCATAACGTCGCATGCTTTTACCTGCACTATTTTGGTAAAAAAACGATTGATGTACAATTGGTTTTGGTTAATAATTGCCATTACATACATTTCTCTCGGAATATGGAATAAAACAATTACTGTCTTTTGTTTCGGTAAATATGTGGTTTAATTGACTTTTGAAAAACTGATATTCACTTCGGCCGTTGGCCTCAGTGAATATCAGTTTTTCAAAAGTCAATAAAACTACACATTTACCTCATCAAAAGACAGTAATTGTATATTATTTTATTAAAGGATACCATATTAGGTTTATGAATAGTCTGATTTGTATAAAATAAAGAAAGAAAAAGTTCTTTACTTTTAAAAGGTTGAAGTTTGATTGGAAGGGTTATAAAATTGTAGACACTTTCAATTAATTTGGATATATTTACTTTTTACCAGATAGTATAGATGGCAATCTCCTGGAAAACATAATAGAAAGTGTGTGTTTACTTCTGACCTCTAAAGCTAGAGAGGTGGTCAAGTCAGCTTTAGCTTTCATCAAGGTGTTACTATCAGCATATCAGGACGTTCAACTTGCATCCCATCTTAAACAGATTGTAAGTATAAAGAGTAGGATGTGTTTCCCTTTCAGATCTTATGTATAAAGCTTGATTTTATTGCTTTGTAGGATCAAGATTAAAATAAAGTAACACCATAGAGACCAATGTTTCCTTTTCAAATTATATTAAAGCTGTACCAGATCAATGTTTTACTTTGCATCAAGCTTTTGTGCGATGTTTTCAAATATTATGCAGAAAACTTTAGATTTTAAAAAATTGAAAATAAATTACATTTCAATTATCTGCATTGAAATATTTGACCTTCAACATTGATTTTCATCCTTAAAATATTCACAAACTGTTTACCACTAGACATATAAAGTACAACATTTGAAGTTTTCTGGATTTAATAAAAACATAGTTATGTATGTGAAAACTTTTTAATTACAGATGTCCAGTCTTACTAGCATGAAGGACGACTGCAGACAACATTTCAGATTTAAAGCCAAAGAAATCTACGCCAAGTTAATCAAAAAATTTGGGTAGGTGTTTGTTTATATGCTGTAGTTACCGTATTATTTATAACCAAAGAGATAAATATTCATTCTGGCAATCTTTTTATTCTCCCTGTACAAGTCGCAAGCTGATAGTAACCACAAACCACTAATGTATGATTATCTACTCATATGAAACACTCAAGTTAGCTATGACTAGTTCTTATATACTTTGTAAGATAGATGGGGCTGGCTTTTGATCCTGGTTATTGACATGATTACAACAAACCATTGTCTGGATTGATAAATTCTATGTTTCATATACGTTTTTACATTTCTTATGGTTATGTAGTTTGATTTGACCAATTCCCATGAAATTAAGGAGGCCTATCATCAAGTTTATCTTTAAAAGTGACAAAAATTCTTCAAGCATGTTTAAGATTAAAGAAAGTTTTTCTCTTTTAGACTTCTTCATGTATTTATATTTCTAGCTAGAGGCTTCAGCTCAGGATAGGAAAATCGATAATGCTTCTAAATTTTACATAAAAGTTTTAAAAATACAGCATTCTTAAGATAGTTTCCAATCAAACATATACACCCACAGGTAGTGAGTTACTTGTTTACTTTCACCAACTCAAGAAAAAACTCATTCCAGTTCTTCTATAGCTACTGTGAATTCATTATCATTTGTGGGATATCTAATTTTTGTGGACTTTTTTGCTTTAGGATTTAATACCACAAATTTAAATGTTCAATGAGGTAAAAACTCACACAAAAATACTATTATTCCTCAATAATGGAAAATTGGTAACTTATAAAATAAGTGACCCCACAGTATAGTTTTATTGTATTTTGTACAGGTATGAGACAATATTAAACATGGCACCCTTAAGTATTCATAAAGTGTTGATGAATGTAAGAAAGACGCAGGAAAGAAATAAAAAGAAAAAGAAAGAAGAGAGAACAGAAGAAGATGAGGACAGCGAGGAAGAACATAGGAGAGCACGACCAGAAAGGTTTGTCTTTTGTATAAGGAAAAAAACTTTAAGCCATTGGCTTTTTAATGTCTTTTATGGCAATTCAGTTGTGATTGGATTACTGCCGTCACATGGTGACATCTATGGATTCCTATAGATATTGTGATAAACACTGTTTTATTTATATAAAAAATCAAAATGCAAGGTTTAAATTATTGCTTTTATAACCCTGTTGCATTTTTTCCACAATAATTTCTGAATTTACAGTAAATACTTACGGTATATTTTAACCACAATACAAAAACAAGAGGCTGTCACAACGACAGCAAACCGGATTTATTAACATTTATTTGTGTCCTGGCAATATCACAAGAACCATAACTGATGAATGCTGAAAGTGAAAATCGTCAATATCAAATTTGACCTCCATTTTTTAGTCAGTATCAACATATTAAAATTTGAAAAGCTTAGATTGAATGGTTCATTAGTAAATGCAACAACGTGAATGGAAACGCCATTTTACGATCTTTCAAGAACCATAACTCCTGAACGGTAAAAGTCAAAATCATCATTATTGAACTTGACCTCCATTTCGTCATCAGTAACAACATATAAAATTTCAAAAGCTTTGGTTGAATGGTTTATGAGAAAATGCACAGACACGACTGGAAACACCATTTTTCAATCTTTCAAGAACCATAACTCCTGAACGGTCGAAGTCAAAATCATCATTATTGAACTTGACCTCCATTTCGTCATCAGTAACAATATATTAAATTTGGGAAGCTTTGGTAGAACAGTTCATGCGTAAATGCACAGACACGACTGAAAACTCCATTTTTCAATCTTTCAAGAACCATAACTCCTGAACCGTAAAAGTCAAAATCGTCATTATTGAACTTGACCTCCATTTTGTCATCGGTAACAACATATTAAAATTTGGGAAGCTTTGGTAGAACAGTTCATGCGTAAATGCACGGACACGACTGGAAACTCCATTTTTCAATCTTTCAAGAACCATAACTCCTGAACTGTAAAAGTCAAAATCGCCATTATTGAACTTGACCTTCATTTAGTTGTCAGTAACAACATATTAAAATTTTGAAAGCTTTGGTTGAACGGTTCATGAGTTAATGCACGGACAACATTTGATTGCCGCCCGCCCGACAGCCCGCCGTACATCCCCAAATCAATAACCGACATTTTTGTCACAAAAATCCGGTTAAAAATTCTTGTGTTTATAATGACAGAATCCAAATGAGGGAAGTTAAAGGACATTTTGATATTAAAAATGGAAATTGTGGGCTATATCTTTTTTGTGTAACAAAAATGGTTTGCATGATGAAGTCATCAAAATCTACTACCATCTTTAATAACATCATTAACTACTGACATAAATCAACCAGATTGTATATTATATATAATTGTTAGGTTAAAGCACTCAAAATTACCATATTTAAAAACAGTCCTTGATTGGTTATGGAAATTTTATAATATATAGGTTATTTACTGCCACTCTGCTAGAAAGAACTTTTAATCAGTAAATAAGTTTTTGAAATCATTTATAATGTCATTTTACAGTGTGGAGGAATTATTACGAGAGTCAGATTCAGAAATGGAAGATGACGACAATAAAAAATCTAGAGGTCAAAAGTCAAAGAAAAATAAAGATTCAATCAAAGCTAAGTTGGCATGGTTACAAGAAGGTGCTGATGACATTGTTGATTTCCTGGATACAAATGCATCAAAGAAAGTCATGGGTTTGTACTTTTCTGGATGGTAGAATTCAAAGTTAAATACTAATAAGTTATTGACAAACCCACTTTTAATACTAATAGGGCTGTAGAGGAGCAAAATATGAATGAGCGATTGACAAACTCATTGTTTCCAACTGCAGGGCTGTAGAGGAGTTAACAAGCTACAAAACAAATGAACAGATAAGAAGGATGTTGTTGTATGATTGACAGATATATGAATGCATATTTCCAATTTATCAAAATGACAAAAATGGCAAAGGAGTAGGTTCAGTAAACCCCAAAATATAGCAGTTTTACAAAATTGTGAAAATGTAAAGTTTTAGTTATTTATTAGAAAGTAGAATGTTTCTGTTACATAAATATTGGATGTTTTTGACAATACAATGCACATATATCAGGTACTAGCATCATAAAGTCATGCTAAATTACTGAAATCTTCACAATTTTAGCATTCTAGTTAAAGGAGTAGGTCCAGTAAGGGCCGATTTTGGCCTCAAATTTCAGGTTCATCTAACGAAAGATTTTTGATACTTTTTAAACACTTAAGTGTCTATTTCAATTGATTCAATTAGTTTATGTGAAAGATTTTAACTGATTTAGTCATTAAAAACGCTCCGATTCAAGCTCAAATATGAAAAATCTATCAATTATGCCAAAAAAACGTCACTTTTCAGATGATTTTTTGTCAAAAATGAAAGTGGCCGCATACGTGTTCATCCTCAACCTTTATATATGTTATGAATTATCATCAAATACAACTTACATTTGAATATTATGAATGAACACGAATGCGACCACTTTCATTTAAGACAGAAACCGTCTAAAGTTTAACTAAAATGTTAAAATTGTGAAGATTTCAGTAATTTAGCATGACTTATTGATGCTAGTACCCGATATATGGGCATTGTACTGTCAAAAACAGCCCATATTTATGTAGCAGAAGCATTCTACTTTCCAGTAAATAGCTAAAAGATTACATTTTCACAATTTTGTAAAACTGCTATATTTTGGGGCCAAAAAGAGGTCTTACTGAACCTACTCCTTTAACTGGTTTCCATCTTAAATGAAAGTGGACGCATTTGTGTTCATTCTTAATATTGAAATGCAAGTTGTATTTGATGATAATACATAACATATATAAAGGTTGAGGATGAACACGGATGTGGCCACTTTCATTTTTGACAAAAACCATCTGAAAAGTGACATTTTTTGGCATATTTGATAGATTTTTCATATTTATTTAAAGCTAGAATCAGAGCGTTTTTAATGCGAAAATCAGTTAAAATCTTCACTTAAAGTAATTGAATCAACTGAAATAGACACTTAAGTGTTAAAAAAGTGTCTAAAATCTTTCGTCAGATGAACTTAAAGTTTTAGGCCAAAATCGACCTTTATCGGACCTACTCCTTTCAAACATATTTTGGAGTGGGAAATTTTGACTACATGCAAGAACCACAAAATATGTAAAACTAACATTTTGGTAAAACAAATAAAAAATTTTGCATGTGCATCATATTTGCGGGTCCCAAAACTATGAACAAGGAGGTGTCACACATGGAACTGAAACAAAGTACATGTACTTGTAGGCAGCTCTACTAATGAATTGCTTTTTTCTTGATCATATTGAAAATATGACATTTTGTTCTTTATGAATTTTAGGTAATTCAATACAATTTTTGCACAAGTCACTTAATTCATCATCCCAAACAAAAGTTAACACTCCATACAAGGCTTTAGCTTGAGGACTCTTACATTGCTGTGGTATAACACTCCTTTAACAGATATACTAACAACCTTGATGAGGAATAGCATCCAGGAAAAAAACCTTTTTATATTTGATTTTACCTACACTTTTTGGCTTAAAGGATGGGTGATTTCTTCTTTTACAAGTTGACAAATGTCTGTTGGTGTTTTTTTCCTACAATTATATAAAACTGTTTATCATTTGTAGCAACAAGACCACAGGATAAGTCTGATGCTAACAAATCCAAGAAGTCAAAAGAGTGGCAATACAAAACAGCATCAGACGGCAGACTTATTATTACAGAGGATAACAGTGAGGAAGGTAAGATTGTTATAAAATTACCTTGAAAGATTCTCTCTTATAAAAATGACCATGAAAAGATTCTCTCTTAAAAAGATCACCTTGAAATATTTTTTTTTTTTTTAATCTGGACATGCATATCTGGGTAAGCATAAATATTTAGTTTTTCATTTGATCTTCTCCTTAATTGTACAGTTACAGTTTATAATGAACATGTTATCTTCAGGCAGACTTTTATTACACATTCTGGCATATTTTGAAAACTTTTTTTTATTCTTTAAAATTCAGAAAAACGAAAAGGTCATAGTCAGAGTCAGAGTCAGATGTCTGAGGATGAGGATTTGGAGGATTTGTTTCAGGCTATTGAAGGTATTGGGAATAAGGTAAGTAATAACACCTAGTTAAGTATGATATATAAATAATAAGTGTGGTATGATTACCAATGAGACAACTCTCCACAATAGACCAAATGACACAGAAATTAACAACAATAGGTTACTGTACCATCTTAAACAATGAGCAAAGCCCATACTGCATAGTCAGCTATAAAAAACCACGAATTGAAAATTGTGTTTTCAAAGTTCTGTTTTCAAAATGGAATTATTTGTTCAAGGCTATTGCAGGTGTGCGTTGATGGTAAGTTTAGGGAAATAAATTTAACACCTAGTTAAAAGTATGGCTCATGGTTTGACAGGAATGAAAGATCCAAGTTGAAAATCCAGGGGGGGAATAGTTTTGATCTCATATAATCCCAAAATTGATAAATAACAAAAAATAATCTACAAATAAAAATTCTTTGGGAATTCATTTTTTATTTTGGATAGTGGAAAGTAATTAGCAAATTTTATCTTATGTAAAAGTATAAATCATTAGATTACCTTAGCTGTAGTTGGCAAAACTTTAAGGAATTTTTGGTCCTCAATGCTCTTCAACTGTTTACTCTTTTTGGCCTTTTAAACATTTTTTTATTCGAGCTTCACTGATGAGTCTTTTGTAGACGAAAACACACATCTGGCGTAAATATAGAATTTAAATCCTGGTATCTATGATGAGTTTATTATCAACTATAAGATCAATTTTATGTAGAAAATGTGTGTTATAAATTACTGATCAATTACATTTAACAGACATTTTATTAATATTTGACAGTGAATGAATAAGTACTTGTATTTCAGAGATCCAAGAAAAGAAAAATAGAAGATTTGGGATCGGATGATGAATCTGCTCGTCCTAAATATAAAGGTAATTGTTTTAGTTGTGGGATATAGTGATAAGAAAATTTCTTAAATGTAGAAAATATGTCTGGAGGCAATAAACTAGTTTTGTGTAAACACAAATATTTTTATCATACTATTCTGATCTTTTTTTGCTTGGTAACTGACATTTGAAGAGCTTCTATCTATTATGATATTAAAAGTATATAAACTTATTTTGTGTAAATATCAAACATACCTAGAGTTAAAACACTGGAACATAAAATAAAATACAATGGTCACTAAATAGTCTCCAACTGTCAGCATAAGCTATTTCTAAAGCTGCCTATAGCTGATACATTATCTATAGGTTATAGAAAGATGGCAAAATCCTTCGAAAAATACACTATACCTATAGATATATACTTGTATACAGTAGCCTCCCCATTATGACCCTTTTTAAGAAAACAAACCAAATACAAGGGTGAACAACAATGTTTTATCTGTAGAGGTGATCTGATGTTAGCTGCACTGATATATTTGAATTATGCAAATTATTAAAAGGGAGGTAACTTTAATATTTTCAGCTGGTGGTAAAGGTATACACAGACCTATTGGGGAATCAGACTATGGTAAAGAATACAGAGCAAAGGTAGGTTGAACAATTTCATTAAAATGAATAGAAAATAGTTTGTTTGTAAAAGGACAAGTATTGAACTTCAGGAAAATAGTACAAGATGCAATGAGACTAAAATATATGATTAAAAGTAATCACATTCATTATAGTTTGCTTAATTTTTGTTTTACGTATTATTGCAGAAAGCTAAAGGTGATATAAAGAAGAAAGGACAACCAGATCCATATGCTTATGTTCCTCTCCAGTTCCAGAGTTTGAATAAAAGGTAGATTGTTATTTACTGCCATCATTGACTTGAATGAAAGGGCCATGTTTCTATAAAGGGCTTTATTTACATCGGATTGTAACTCTTATATATATTTTTTTGTTTTTATTTTATTTGGATAGTTTTAACAAACTTAATTTTACCCACTTTTAATGCTACTTCTTGCGATGTTTATGATCTTGCCATTCATGATCAGGGTAAAACTGCATCTTTTCCAAACAATTTTTTTCCAAGTTGATAGGTTTAATCAGAAAATATTTTCATGTACGTTAGAAAAAAATGGCTTAGAAATGAATTTACTCATTTATCAGTGTCCAATTGAATTGTTGTTCCCCTGATGCTCTTTCTAACCAAGGGCTTAGTTTGCCATACAAGGAACAGTCAACCAAAATATATTTTTGACTAGCAGAAGGTTTATGCTTAGAAATTTTGAAAAGATTCAATTTGATAAAATCATTGAAATGGAAAAGAACATCTGAATTTAGTGAAGTTTAAACATACAAATGGTAATTTCTCATGGCTCTGTAGGGAATATATTTATGAAACAGCAACCCAACAAAAACAAAAAAAGATTCATCATTCAATTTAATACAATTGTTTTTCAGAACTGATCAGATAAAGAAATGAAATTTATTAACACTTTCTAATAGGTTATATTTTTATACGACCGCAAAAATTTTAATTTTTCGTCGTATATTGCTATCACGTTGGCGTCGACGTCGTCCTGCGTTGTTGTCGTCGTCCGAATACTTTTAGTTTTCGCACTCTAACTTTAGTAAAAGTGAATAGAAATCTATGAAATTTTAACACAAGGTTTATAACCACAAAAGGAAGGTAGGGATTGATTTGGGGAGTTTTAGTTCAAACAGTTTAGGAATTAGGGGCCAAAAAAGGGCACAAATAAGCATTATTCTTTGTTTTCGCACAATAACTTTAGTATAAGTAAATAGAAATCAATGAAATTTAAACACAAGGTTTATGACCACAAAAGGAAGGTTGGGATTGATTTTGGGAGTTTTGGTCCCAACAGGTTTTTAGGAATAAGGGGCCCAAAGGGTCAAAAATTGAACTTTGTTTGATTTCATCAAAAATTGAATAATTGGGGTTCTTTGATATGCCGGATCTAACTGTGTATGTAGATTCTTAATTTTTGGTCCTGTTTTCCAATTGGTCTACATTAAGGTCCAAAGGGTCCAAAATTAAACTTAGTTTGATTTTAACAAAAATTGAATCCTTGGGGTTCTTTGATATGCTGAATCTAAAAATGTACTTAGATTTTTGATTATTGGCCCAGTTTTCAAGTTGGTCCAAATCGGGGTCCAAAATTAAACTTGGTTTGATTTCATCAAAAATTGAATAATTGGGGTTCTTTGATATGCCAAATCTAACTGTGTATGTAAATTCTTAATTTTTAGTCCCGTTTTCAAATTGGTCTACATTAAATACCAAAGGGTCCAAAATTAAACTAAGTTTGATATTAATAAAAATTGAATTCTTTGGCTTTTTTGATATGCTGAATTTAATCATGTACTTAGATTTTTGAGTATGGGCCCAGTTTTCAAGTTGGTTCAAATCAGGATCCAAAATTATTATATTAAGTATTGTGCAATAGCAAGAAATTTTCAATTGCACAGTATTCAGCAATAGCAAGAAATCTTCAATTGCACAGTATTGTGCAATAGCAAGAAATTTTCAATTGCACAGTATTGCGCAATAGCAAGAAATCTTCAATTGCACAGTATTGTGCAATAGCAAGAAATATTTAATTGCACACAAGAAATTTTCAATTGATTGGAGTTATCTTTCTTTGTCCAGAATAGTAGTTGAATCAACTTAAATCATTGTTTTATACAATACACAATGTATATTCACTTTTACTACCAACTGATAAATTAAAACAATCTTTACCATTCAGTGAAAACAAGCACTTTTTGTTACATTTTAATATTTTATGATGTATTTAAATGAGAAGTTATTGTTGCAAACTCCATTAGAAATTTGAATTGAGATCAGTTTTGAAAAAAGGGAAAGGGGGATGTGAAACAAAATGGTGGGGGGGGGTTAAATTTTTATCATTTCAGATTTCATAAATAAAAAGAAAATTTCTTCAAACATTTTTTTGAGAGGATTAATATTCAACAGCATAGTGATTGCTCAAAGACAAAAAAAATATTTTAAGTTCATTAGACCACATTCATTCTGTGTCCAAAACCTATGCTGTGTCAACTTTTTAATCACAATCCAAATTTAGAGCTGAATCCAGCTTGAATGTTGTGTCCATACTTGCCCCAACCGTTCAGGGTTCAACCTCTGCGGTCGTATAAAGCTGCGCCCTGCAGAGCATCTGGTTTTATTATGTTATATAGATGTATGAAAACTAATAATATCTGTTTTAATTTTACAGAAAAAAGGCCAAAATGCAAGGACAGTTTAACAATTTAGTGAAAGGTGCCAAAAAGGGAGCTATGAAAGGAACAAAAAAGAAACATAAAAAGTGAAAACATACTGTTATTTTGTTATTGAGTGTTGATAAATTATGTTATAGTATTGTTAATGAAATAAACATGCATAGATTGTATATTTAGTTGATATATTCATTGAATTTAAGTTCATAATTAGAAGCAAGGCATTCTGTAGCTTTAATATCAAGTTTTTAGTAGCCAATGTTGCACATTGGTCAGAATATTAAAACAAAAAGTAGTTACTCTACATCTGTTTATATAATTTTGTAAGTGGTAAATCAGTGGTCAGAATTTTTTATTGCTGTTAATTTAGTGGCCTGATCTTATAAGCATAAAGCCATGGTCAGAATCATGTAAGTGGTTACCTAGTAGTATAAATCAATAAATACAACAATATTGTAAGCACTCTAACACCTTGTCTGATTTCATAAATTCTTAATTCAAAGGTTTACATCAGCATCATCTCAGATTAGTTTAACAAGAGTGCACATGCTGAAATGTCTCGCCTTCTTTACTGTCGAAATACGCATCTGGCGCAGGAAAATTGGTACTGTTAATGTTATTATTACTAATCATTGATATTATGTTGATAGTCCTAAATATAAAGCTTTATTACAACTGTCACATAAACTTAACATTAACCAAGAAAACTAAACATTGACCAATGAACCATGAAAATGAGGTCAAGGTCAGATGAACCATGCCAGACAGGCATGTACAGCTAACAATTCTTCCATACAACAAATATAGTTGACCTATTGCTTATAGTTTAAGAAAAACAGACCAAAACACAAAAACTTAACACTGAGCAATGAACCATGAAAGTGAGGTCAAGGTCAAATTAAACCGGTGCGACTGACAAATAGATCATAAAATATTTTCATACACCAAATATAGTTAACCTATTGCATATAGTATTAGAAAAAAAGACCAAGACTGAATTACTCAACTTTGACAACTGAACCATGAAAATGAGGTCAAGGTCAGATGACACCTGCCAGCTCGACATGTACACCTTACAATCATTCCATTCACCAAATATATAGTAGACCTATTGCATACAGTATAAGAAAAACAACAAAAAACAAAAACTTAACTATAACCACTGAACCATGAAAATGAGATCAAGGTCAGATGACACCTACCAGTTGGACATGTACACCTTAGTCCATACACAGAATATGCTAGACCTATTGCTTATAGTATCTGAGATATGGACTTGACCATCAAAACTTAACCTTGTTCACTGATCCATGAAATTAGGTCAAAGTCAAGTGAAAACTGTCTGATGGGCATGAGGACCTCACAAGGTTGGCAAATACCAAATATAGTTATCTTATTACATGTACTTATGAAAACATTACAAAAAATCTTAACTTTTTTTTTCAAGTAGTCACTGAAACATGAAAATGAGGTCAAGGACATTGGACATGTGACTGACAGAAACTTTGTAACATGAGGCATCCTTATACAAAGTATGAAGCATCCAAGTCTTTCACCTACTAAAATATAAAGCTTTTAAGAAGTTAGCTAATGCTGCCTCCAGGTCACTATCCCTTTGTCAAGTCTGCGACAACAACAAAAAATCAACTTTGAAAACCTTCTCTAAACTGCATCAGCAATTCAACTCAGATCAGTAATTTTCACAGGAGTTTTGCCTACTCAGTATCAATCTTCTTGTAGATATCCTGTGTCTAGTTCCTATAAACTTTGAAATAAAGATGTGAATGCTTCATGACAATGAGACATCAACCAGTGATAGAGATCATAATCACAAAACGTTAATGGTATTGCTTATATACAAGGCCTTCCATAACATACATGGTTCCAAGGCCTTTAACAACACAATTATTCATCTGTGATAATGCACATGACCAGAGTTCAGGAAACAGTCATATTTGCCAGTCTTGCCTTTAACTGAAAGTTGAACATGACCTCCTGTATTCAATAATACAGTTTTGTGTATTGCCAAAACACAAGGCCTTCCATAAAACATACAGTTTCTGGACTTGCTGATAGACTTTTCATAGCACATCTTAAGGTATTGATCATACACAAGGTACCAAGTCATGAAAAAACAGTTGTTAACTATTTGTTTGATGTGTTTGAGCTTTTGATTTTGCCATTCGATAAGGGTCTTTCAGTGTTGAATTTTCATTGGAGTTTGTATTCTTGTTATTTTACTTTTTTCATAATACATGCAGTTTCATGTACTGCTAATGCAGCAGACTTTCACTACACACATAGTTTCAGATTTTTCTAATGCATAATGATTTTCAGAGTACACATGTGTTAGAATGATGGTAACTTTTTTACCCCAATTTCACAGTCCACGGAACATAGAAAATGATAATGCGAGTGGGGCATCGGTGTACTTTAGACACTCTTGTTTTGTATAAATTTTGAAAGCTATACCTGATGGTAGAATGGGTCTTCAAATAAGATTCTCAGAGAACACCAATCATTTATCAAAAACTTAATTGCATAGTTTTACCCTTCCGGAGCACCTGAGATCACCCCTAGTTTTTTGGTGGGGTTCGTGTTGTTTATTCTTTAGTTTTCTATGTTGTGTCATGTGTGCTGTTGTTTGTTTGTCTTTTATCATTATTAGCCATGGCGTTGTCAGTTTGTTTTAGATTTATGAGTTTGACTGTCCCTTTGGTATCTTTCGTCCCTCTTTTCACAAACTTAGGAAACAGCTAGACAAAGTTCTAAGTATTAATCAAAAGTGGACACTTGAGAGACAAGCATCTTTCAACAATACATCACGGCAATTTAGCCATTTTAAGCAATCGTTAATATATTTATCATTCAACAATACAATTTAATATTTTATCTGTTTTCAAAATTGAAGGAAATTGCTGTCTCTGTCCTGCATTACATTTAAGTCTGATATACACTTCAATGTAAACATAAAACTATAGGTGTATCAAAGTAATGTTTATTGACAGAATGTAAAAACATTAAAAAAGATCTTATAAAATCACATACCATTATATTGTATGTATGAATTGTTCATAGTCTTAATAAATATAACAAAACCATCAAAATATCTTTCACAATTGAGGATATAATACAAGGGGTCTTTTCTTTTGTAGATTTCATGACATTAGTGTAGCAAACCTCAGTGTTTGGTTTATATATATTGAGAATAATGTCATCCTGCAGGTCATACTTTTCTGGCATCTACACTTAAGAAAAATGTGTTAATAAATGTAAAACATGCTTGAAGTTGTACAATTGTATACCTTCATAAGTCGTGTTTGTCACAAAAGCTTTTTGAAATAATAGTGGATGAATTTTTTGTTGGTTCAATCACAGTTCTGACATCTATGTTACAGCTCTACTATAAAAGCATGCAAAACAAAACTTTTATCAACTTGCTTGCTATGTTTTCTTGGATGTTTGCAAACAATAGATAGGCAGAGTTTCAATATATACTGGAATTTGATTGGACATGAATTTAATTAATGATTATTGCCCAATCAGATTCCAATATATGGTAAACAAACTACCTACCTGTTGTTTACAAACATCCAAACAAACATAGCAAGCAAGTTGATCAATGGTTTGCTTTGCATGCTTTTATAGAAGAGCTGTAATGAATACACAATAATGATAATATAACATGTGATAATACTGAAATCTATCACAATGACACAAGTGTTAACATAAGCATAACAGATTAAAATCTTGTCACTTCTGCAGTGACCAAACGGTTTTCTCAAATCACTCAAATACGATAGTAATAATCAGAACACATTGGTTTTTTTTTCCAGCAGATGTTAAGTGAAGTACACTATTCTTTTGTGATGCAAGCTGATAAGTAGCAGCTTGATCAATAGCTCAAATTGTTCATTGTTCTTGTTGTAATAATCCTCATTCTTGTTTCACTTTAGCTTTTTGTTCTTTGATCCATTTGAATGCCTTGTATAAGGATGCGATCACAGGTAAACTTATTGGTAAAAACAATGGAATGTATATTGCAAATCTAAAAAATAAAAAAATTATCATTAGCAAGAGACACTTTCTATTGAGTTAAATGTCCCAATACAAATTCCTGGGTTTTTTATATGACCCCAAAAAAATTTTGGGATCGTATAATGGTATGATGCCGTCGTCTGCGTCGTCTTCAGAAGACACATTGGTTTCCGGATAATAACTTTAGTTTAAGTGAATAGATCTTCATGAAATTTTTTCAGAAGGTTCAATACCACAAAAGGAAGGTTGGGATTGATTTTGGAGATGATGGTCCTTAGGAATTAGGGGCCCAAAAGGGGCCCAAAACAAGCATTTTTCTAGTTTCAGGATAATAACTTGTGTAGAAGTATTTCAATTGCTCTGAAATCATACCGCAATGTTTAAAACCACAAGTAGAATGTTTGGATTCATTTTAGGGGTTATGGGGCCAAAAAGGGGTAAAAACAAGCATTTTTCTAGTTTTAAGACAATAACTTATGTGTAATTGTATGGATCTCTCTGAAATTGTACCACAATGTACCAGATAACAAAGGGGAGGCTGGGATTAAGTTTTGGGTTAATTGCCCAAAATGTGTAGGAATTGGGGGCCAAAAAAGGGCCAAAAAGAAGCATGTTTCTAGTTTCCAAACAATCATGACAATAACTTGTGTTTAAGTGTATGGATCTCTCTGAAATTGTACTACAAGGTTCAATACTGCAATGGAAAGCATAGGATTGAGTTTAAGGGTTATTGCTCCAAGGAGGTTTCAAAAAGTTGGGGGGGGGGGATTTTTTGTTTACCATTTTTGAAGGGCTTCCTTTTTTTCAAATTTTTTCAAATTTCGAATTTAATGAAAAGTTTCAAGAAGAAATCTTCAACTGCACAGTATTGTGCAATAGATTTGTTAGATCTTTGATCACATTTATTTTGTGACAAAAACCTATATTATGTCAAAAATTTGATCACAATCCAAATTCAGACAGAATCAAGCTTGAATATTGTGACCAAAATTGCCCTAACTGTTCAGGGTTCAACCACAGGGGGTCGT
>CM034355.1:13212214-13231858 GCA_019925275.1 Mytilus edulis | reverse complement strand
ATCCGTTGACGTCCGTTCTGTCCGGTGGAAAATTTTGAGCATGTTCAAACTTTGAACGGACGTCCAACGGATAAAATGTCCGTTGAACGTCCGTTAGGCATCCGTTTTGTACGGTACTCGTCCGTTTTGTATCCATTACGTATCAGTTATGCATCCGTTGGAGATCCGGTAGACCAATTCACCAACGGATGTCTACCGGACGCCTAACGGATAAAACGGATGTAAAACGGATATTAACGGAAGGATAACGGATAAAACGGATGACTACCGGATGTAAAATGGACAAATGCCAATTGAAATTTCTCATGGTTTATTGCCTTTAATTTTTAGATGGTTATTGCCTTTAATTTTCAGATTATTTTGTTCATCCGTTTTATCCGTTACGCTTCCATAGCGGTGTCTGTTTTATCCGGTACTCGTCCGTTGGATGTACGTTCGACGTCCATTCTGTCCGGTACGTATCCGTTTCACGTACGTTCAGTGTCCGTTGTGTGTCCGTTTGGCATTCGTTACATGTTCGTTAGTACACCAACGGACTCCCAACAGATACAAATTTTGTCAATGGATAACTTTTTTTTTATCCGTTAGGCGTCCGTTCGAGCTATCCGGTAAGGTGTGACCGAGGCTATAGCTATTAAGAATCACTTGCTGTAAGATTTTTCCAACATATTTTTTTTTTGTCTAAGCGGTTATCAGGTATTTGTTTTTCGAAAATTCGATAAAACACTAAAAAAATCACTATTTTATGAAAGGGCAAGCTAGAATATGTCAGAGAATGAAGACGAGATAACCTAGAAAACACTAAAAAACCTAAGATTTCTTAGCTTTTTCATTTCAAAATAAATATTTTTGATAAAGAATTACGGGGGAGGAAGTGAACAATGTGTCCTACTTTTCTATATTTAAATATTTTTCATGAATAAAAATCAAATGTGCCTGGATTATAATTGAAAATGAGTAAATGGAAAAAATACCCAACTAAAATACACTTTTATTTTAATATTGGTAATATCACTAAGCTTTTAAGTTTTGTGTGTCAAACACACCATCTCTGTAGTTATGACTCCTTACTAAGATATTTCACTTCATTCATTTTTTTTTTGCATTTTTTTATATTGTGAATTCATAGAATTATTATATTAAAATGTAGCCTTAATTTATATTTAAAAAACATAAACACGCCTGGAAAGTAAAATGCGTACTCGGCTGTCTGTAATCGACCATTTTTAGACACCCCAGGCTCCTAAAAAACAAGCCGGGGTGGGGGTTCAAAGATGCAAATTAATTACTTATATCAATATTTTATCTTTTCGTGTACGGTTTATGACAAAGCATTATTATTTATTATAGTTCATTATTGTATTTATTAGAAAAAAGAGAATTTAGTGAAAATAAAATCACTATTTTTGTAGAAAATTCACAGACCTTTGTACAGAGATTTTTGTTATGTTTACCATGGGATCAACACAAGGGTTCATTACCGAGTAAACAAATCAAAATGTCTATCTACCTTGCACATTTCAGAAAATTCGGATCAGATAACGAAACTAGGTCCAGCAACATTTATAAGCAATTTAAGATTTTGACCCTCACAGTTTCCATTCACCACAAATATTCTCGTTACAACGAATCATTTTAAATACAAAAATACCAGTTGCAGCCTTTCGTTTATCTATTAATATATGTATACGGATGAAGTTATGAAAGGCAGCAGGGTCATCAGGGTGAGGAGTCCATGTCATCTGAAATAAATGCTAAGCATAGATCTAGAAAGCGACAGATAATCATGACATTAACTTAAACTCTCTTCTTTTCGACTTTTTTTGAACAAATTGACACATAAAATGAATTATATAGTATTGTGGAATTTTTAACTTATTTTAGATACTATATATTGTTATCTGATATTGGACGAAAGATGTTGCCCTTTTATGTTATTATGTAATACAAGTTAAGATCATTTGAAAACACATATTAAACAGCCTAATGGATGCACAACAGCTAAAATAGGAGTCATAGATCCTGTTGGCAACAATTATCTGCCCAATTTTATTGATTTTGTAACATTTGTTTCAAATATGACCAACTTCTTATCCAAAATCACCAGCACCGTATGAGGACCCACCAGCACAATGACAGGACCCACCAGCACAGTATCAGGACATGCATAAATTGAGAAAATGCTAAATTTTAAGAAATTGCAATGTTTTTTCACAAAATTGTTTTGTCGTGTGGATTGCGGTATAGAAAGCGGACTCTATGAGCATTTTTGTTTTATTTTTTCAGTTCGAGATTTTCTGAAAATGAGAATTTTTGTGTTACGCTTACTGAAACAGTTTAGAGGGTCAATTTTTTAATGGTTTATATATGAACCCATAAGAAACGAAATTGAAAAATCTCAACTGTTTTCTTCCATTTTTTATGAGTAAAAACGTCAAAAATCATAATTTTCGTCTTTGTTTACATTTTTTCATTGATCACCAGCACCCGTCAGGACCGAATCACCAGCACAGTACGTTCTCTCGCAGGACAACCATACCCACCGTGTATTTGTAACCTTCGCGGCCGTTTATACTACTTATTCACCACCAAATGTGATTTTATTAACGCATCATACTTACACCACAGAAGTTTTATATGGGGTTTGTGGTACTCCATCCTGGTTATGGTTTGAACTTTTATTTACTGATGTGCGTCTTATCGACGTTTTTCGATTGTCAGACCAAGGCTTTTCCATACTCTTTAATGTTTTGAGTTTAATTATATGTTTGCGGTTTACCTTCACCTTTGTTTCTTTTTATGTGTATTTTGATGAATACTCTTTGACGCGGCTCGGTATTTATACATCCCACCAGTTAGTTATAGTGTTATGATTTTTTGAATATGTTTCCTAGTATGTTTTTTTCTTTCTCTCTTTGTATGTTATCAGGGGTTGTTAGACTATTAAATTACCCTGTTGTCCTACGTAGTTATTTATATTTTTATATACTATGTCGAATTGTTACACTATGTTGACTGCTCTTTTCCTTTTATTGTCACTGACTTTTACCTATTGTGTCTTTCAGTTTTATTCAGTTTAATGAGATTTAATGCAACTTGCATACAAATGAAATATGCAGCTAGCTGTATAACTAGGTTTATTCATTTATACAAAATGTCCTTTTTTAAAGTTTTCCCATTTACTGTAAATCTTCGCCAGGGTGCCGCAATATCACCGTGCGCAACGTCCCAGTGTGTCCAGATTGACACCCCTTTTATTTTACTGTCAATGCTGATGGGATTTGTTTTTGTGGGGATGAGAGAAAAGTGTTTTTGGCTTTTTCAAAAAGACGGAAAAAGTTTGTGCACTTAAGTCTCGTATAGTCTATCCACTGCATGCCTGGGCAATTTGGGTTCCTCTTCGTCGTTTGTCGTTGCTGGCAGAAAATCAGTAAGTGTATACATGCTACATGTATGTGTAAAAAATACTTGTGTAGTCTACTTGTTCAAAAATAAAAACGAACAATGATGTTTCAACAGTTTATCTGCTATGATCGGAAACAACCCTCCGAACTAGGCGATTCGGGTACCCCGACGTTATACAAAATGAGACCCGAGTTTTGCGGATTTATCGTGATTTTTTTCATATTTTTCCCAATTTTGTCTTCCATCGATACAATGAATTATATCATACTAGACATCTACTTCGTTTTGTGAATATGTATTCGATGCAATCTCTATCATCAGTTTAAACATTACATCCGCGTATGTCGATACTTTGAAAGTTACGGACATCTCTATTGGTATGATGAAAAAAGTTACGGACAAGTTGTTTTGAAGTTACGGACAGCCTAAGTGTTTTTTGAAATCGTGCTGTGATCGTTTATTTTGTAGAATTTAATCACCTTTCCAGTTTAGGGGTTTCCCTAAACGATTAATACAACTTTTAAATTCAGTTTTTTAATTGATGCATTCGTGGTATTGTTATTCTATAGAAGAAAAGTATCTAACCGACGCAAGGCGGCTCCTTCTTGGGCTGTGGGTAACTTAAGTTACCCACAGCCGTTTAAGCACAGTGATTAATAGCAGGTGTTTAAGAGGAAAAGTGTTTTTCCAGTATGAGGATAAAATGAGCTCAAATTAATAACATGGGTCTCCTTATTTGCACAATTTTATTTAAAATGCAGTTTATATCTTATCCAAATAATGTTGCCTGTTCTGAACATGTTGCAAAAAAAACAAAAAATGCTGTTACTAAGTAAATGTTACCAACTATCCTTGTAAGACATAAAATCTATACCAACAGCTAAGAACGTTCAAGTGTCAACAAAAATAATCTAAAAATGTTGTTTTGAGGCATTTTGTAAGGAATACACAGAAAAACAATGGTTTGTTATAATTAAAAGTTTTAAAATTTCAAAACTGTTTCAAGCCAAATCCTGATAAAAAAAAATAAGTGAACTAATCTAAATTGTTGATTAATTACAGATGATTATTGGAAATTTATTAAGTAAATTATAGGCCTTACTTGAATCCCTTTTTATATTCATATTTATATTCATATTTCATTTTTATTAAAAGATCTTGTTAATCCATTAATTATTTATCTTTCAGACATAATTTACAGAATCACTTTATGCAATGTAGATCAAGAGAAATAGGCAATAAATAAATTTATCATCCTTATATATATCAAAAAGTTTTCAATTTAGACTCGTATCAAACATCTAATATATACATTTGTGTATTCAATTATGAGGTCAAATATTTGTATATTGAAGAATCTGTATAATTATGTAACACAGAGGTTGAAAGGTAATGTGGTCAATTTGATTGACAGTTTAAGAGGTGGGACATTGTAATTAAAGGCCTACCTTTTATCTGTGTGTTTGTTGATAATGACAGTTGTCAATCATACTAGTATTGTATCAATACTCAATAAGTTAATTAACCCTTTCAAGGCGAACAATGCCTTGAGGCATCCCCGTAGCCAGGCCGAACAATGTGTTGAGGCATCCCCGTAGCCAGGCCGAACAATGCTTTCAGGCATAGACAATCACGTGATAATCATATTTTTTTTGTCTTTTAACTCATTTCCCCCCGTAAAGCTATGTTTAACCTATAAATATATAGGTTTCCAGGAAGCTTGTATATCACAGTTAAAGAATACCAATTATGACTGAATTTGATACCTTATATATACTTCAATACAATGAAAGATCGGTAGCGTCAACAAACAAAATAAGCCGCCGCCATTTTGTACAAAAACATGTGATGCGAACATGTGACTTTTTTCGTCGAGAAAAGGTTATTTGGAAGGAAAGTTAAATTTGATTTCATGAATAATTTGATTAACATTATGATACAAATTATGAAAAACGATTTTAAAAAAGCCTGCACATCAATACACCTTAATGACATACATTCTTAAATGAACTGCTCTAAAAATATACCCATATTTTCAGTTTATATGTGTATTATGTGCACATACATGAGAACTTTAGGGAACTAAATTTCAGTGTGAATCCATTTAGTAATTGTAGCTAACCTGTCATGTTGTTAGGGAGGCCAGTGCCTAAGTGAAAATTTAGAACAAGTTCTAATCTTTCCAAAAATGATAGAAATCTACAGTACCATGTTTTGAGGTCTGCAAAGTATTATAAAATCGTAATGAAATTCTCTTTTTCTACTGCTAAACAATAATTTTGTCTTAGTTACCCAAATATTCAGTATTACAGTCTTCCCATTTACTTTAACTCTGGCAGATGCGTATGCTGCTCCAATAGTCTGAAAAAGAAACAAAATGTCACTACACTAAAATGATAGTAAATCTGAATTGATACTTACATTGTATGTCTGGGAGAAATGATGATTATATATGTGTAATTGGTTTTAATCTAGTTTTCAATAACTGAGAATACACATAAATTGGTAATTTGTGTCTTTTGTTTTCATGAGAGTTATTTTTGTGCTTCTTACCAAATTGTTGAGTTATTGGCCGCTTTCCAATTGATTTTTACAGTTTGTTATATAGATATGCTGTTTATCACTAACCCATGGTAAGAGAGGGTTGAGAACTACAGGTTTAACAATACTTATTACAAGCATTGTTAAACCTGGTCACATTCTGTATGTGCCTCTCCACAGTCAGGTACCTATAATTCAGTGGATGTCAGGGTTGCTGTCTATTATAAATAATATGGGTATTTTTGTTAATTGTGTTGTCATAAATGAAGACATTGTCATTGATTCTCCTCTTGGAATTGATTCAAATTGTGTAATGTCTGGGCCTGGATGTTTTAAAACCAGCATCATCAAAGCACCGGGGTTTGTTTAGTGGATAAGACAAGATTTTACTGTCAATGAGGACCCTTTCCTATATAAATTATCAAAAGGTAATACACAAGCTATTTTGTATAGGATAGTGACCACTATCAACAGTAAAACCTTATATGACTTAACAAGGCCTTAATGCATTAAAAGACTTTTAAAAAGATCCACATTGTTAGCTTTCAGATCATTTTAAAAGACCTTTGATCAAATGTAGGATTACATGTATAGTCTGTAGGAAGCTGGAAGGTGTCACAGAAAAATCAGAAAATTAGAACCTCATAGTTATTTGGACTATTATCAATCTAATTAAAATTACTCGCTCATTTTTTATGCTGTGTCGGCTCGCAGAGTTTGGAGGATTCAGTGTGGAGATTTGATTTTAATTAGATTGGACTAGTATATCATGATATGTCTTAAAACAACAGTTGCAGTATCCAGAGGCAGATTACAAGGGGACAGGGCCCAGACCTCTTTTTCTAGGAAAATTTTGATTGGTAATACAGGGACTCACTGAAGCGTGATGGGAGTGGGCCCTTTTTTAGGCAGTCAGTGGGCCCAGCCACTGGTATCAACTATAACCGGAGAGCACGAATTTCATTACAAAATTGCTTGTCTCCACCGAGACTCGAACCTGGTACCTCTGTGTTACAAGGCAGCGCGCTAACCGACTGAGCTAAAGAAGTACTTCCCTAGTTCAACCGCTTACATGTATGGCTGACTAAGTATCGACTAAGTTTTTCTAAGGGAAGCAATCCCGTCACACAACATATAAACTGTTTTGTTAGAATTAACCATAACTTACATTCTGATAAGGTGTATCAGTAAACATTTGGTTGACATATCTTTGTACAAGACAAGTTTTTCCTGCATAAGCTTTTCCAAGTAAAACAATTTTGATGTCCAGTTCGCCCTCTTTTCTTTTGTTCATTGTAGGAAACTTGTTAAAATTGGTCAATTAAATACATATCAAAATCGATAACAACTAAACTGAACAACTTATTCTGTCATATTTTAAAACTAATAGCTCCTATGATATCATATTATTGCTATTATTTTAGCACAAATATTTGTTCTTCCCACTTCTACTTTCAGTTTTAAAATCTGTATCATTTCTGTGCTTGAAATCTAAAATTAGAATCATTCACGGTCGATTTCCACGTGTGTGTCTCGCAACAATAACAGTAAGTTTTAAATATATCATTTTATAATCAATTTTGATGGGTAATTATGATAATCTAAATTTAAATGATCACGACCGTTATAAATACGTAAGATATTTTCACAAAAATACGCAAGACAAAAAAAAGGAAACAAATTAAGTTCAAGATCACTCACTACTCAGTCTACTGATCTCTACTGTACTGATAGCACTAGCAGTTTTTTTTAAAAATGTACACATACATTACAGTAATATCAAATATGGAATATCCTATTATATATGATCCATACACAATAAAAGGAATGGACCAACTCGAAAGAATACAAAGAAGGGACCAATAAAGAGATCAATAAAGTCTGAAGACTACAAATAAAGAAATGATGGAAGTATCACAAAAATGATGCAAGATCTAGAAATTTTACCCAAGAAGATATATATGAAAACAACAGAGGTTAACATTTCTATAGTGTGGTGGAGAATCAGGTACCAACAATGCCAAATCAAACCATACAATTTTCTGACTGTTTCATCGAACATAGGAACATAGACTTATTATGGCGAATTAAAATTTTAGTTTTAGTTAATATAAAGGCACTGGCTACGGTTACATGGAAATGTAACAATAATAAAAATATTATTGTTACATTGGGGACTAAATGCCGGAATGCATGGTTGGATAAGGAACCGATTAATTACGAATGTAACAATAATTATTGAGGCTACGGTTACATTGCGTTATTGTTACATGAAAAATAGCAATGTTCGATGGGACTATAGTAATATGTACTAAATAATAAAAGTTGAAGACATTATCTTATATTTACAATACATACAAGTATAACATACAATTTTTTTTATCTTTTCATAGTACGTCCTATATGGATTCTGAAATCGGACTCGGACATCTCTTAAATTGAGTTTTACCAGAGACAGGTTTTACTATGCGTAGCGTTGTGCGTTTGTTTTTTCTACATTGGCTAGAGATATAGGGGAGGGTTGAGATCTCATAAACATGTTTAACCCCGCCGCAATTTTGCGCCTTTCTCAAGTCAGGAGCCTTTGCATGGCCTTTGTTAGTCTTGTATGATTTTTTAATGTTAGTTTTTTGTATAATTCGGAGTTTAGTATGACGTCAATTATCACTGAACTAGTAAGCACATTTGTTTAGGGACCAGCTGAAGGAAGCCTCCGACGGGTGCTGAGTTTCTCACTACATTGAAGACCCATTGGTGACCTTTGGCTGTTGTCTGCTCTATGTTCGGGTTGTTGTCGCTTTGACACATTCTCCATTTCTGTTTTCAATTTTATACATGTATACAGAAGTTCACAGTGTTAGTTCACAGTTAGCAAACGTTGCTTTTGATGTATCAACTTTTGGTAAGTGCGTTTGTATAGCTGTATGAAATTTGTGTCTTGATATTGTTTCAGTTTCGTTTCAAACGCATCCCATGCAAGTATAAAATTTTTCACCCAAACAAAATTGGTAATAGGAATCTCTTCATTTTTTGTTCAAAGTATAATGACAGTAATACGAGTAGGTGTGCAGTTAAATACTTAAAAGTGAACAGTTTTCTCAGCCCGAGTTTTCAACAACAAACCATTGAACTATATTTTTCGCCTTTGGCACTACTAATTTGAAGTAGTATCTTTAAGAGCATCAAATCCATTAATACCTAAAACTATTTAAACACCATTTGTTGAATAATAATATTTATTATTTATTATTATAACAAGTATTATTTAGTAGACATGAATGAATTAAGCAACAAAACTATATAGAAGATTTAAGTTTAATAAATCTAGCGTACATTGCTGTTTTTCATGTAACAATAACGCAATGTAACCGTAGCCTCAATAATTATTGTTACATTTGTAATTAATCGGTTCCTTACCCAACTTTGCATTCCGGCAATTAGTCTCCAATGTAACAATAATATTTTTATTATTGTTACATTTCCATGTAACCGTAGCCAGTGCCTAATATAAATTGTACTGAAAAATAATTGTAAAATTAACCAATAGGAATTGTGAATAATTTAATTTTGGATGTAACTCGTCCTCTGATTGACGGACATCATTTTGTTTATCATATCAAAGACAAAATTTGGTAATGAGATCATGACATCTTCAATGTTTTTTCATGATTTACGCCGGTTTAACTGGAATTTATAATTAAATTATAAGAAATAACTGTAATATTTTGTCAGTCTATTCGAAATAACATAAAAAATGTGGTGCACACTGTTCCATAACGCGCTACGGGAGTTATTCAGTTTACACCACATTTTTTAGCTCACCTGGCACAAAGGGCAAGTGAGCTTTTCTCATCACATCGCGTCTGTCGTTAACTTTTACAAAAATCTTTTCCTCTGAAACTACTTAGTCAAATTTAACCAAACTCAGTCTCATACCACATCTTATTTTTATACTACCGCAAAAAATGAAAATTTTTTGGTCATATATTGGTATCACGTTGGCGTCGTTGTCGTTGTCGTTGTCGTCCAAATACTTTTAGTTTTCGCACTTTAGTAAAAGTGAATAGAAATCTATGAAATTTAAACACAAGGTTTCTGACCATAAAAGGAAGGTTGGGATTGATTTTGGAAGTTTTGGTCCCAACAGTTTGGGAATTAGGGGCCAAAAGGGCCCAAATAAGCATTTTCTTGGTTTTCGCACTATAACTTTAGTATAAGGAAATAGAAATCAATGAAATTTAATCACAAAGTTTATGAACACAAAAGGAAGGTTGGGATTGATTTTGGGAGTTGAGGTCCCAACAGTTTAGGAATAAGGGGCCAAAAAGTGCCCAAATAAGCATTTTTCTTGGTTTTTGCACCATAACTTATGTATAAGTACATGTAGATAGAAATCTATGAAATTTAAACACAAGGTTTATGACCATAAAAGGAAGTTTGGGATTGATTTTGGGAGTTTTGGTCCCAACAGTTTAGGAATAAGGGTCCAAAAGGGTCCATAATTAAACTTTGTTTGAATTCATCAAAAATTGAATAATTGGGGTTCTTTGATATTCTGAATCTAACTGTGTATGTAGATTCTTAATTTTTGGTCCCATTTTCAAATTGGTCTACATAAGGGTCCAAAGGGTCCTAAATTAAACTAAGTTTGATTTTAACAAAAATTGAATTCTTGGGGTTCTTTGATATGCTGAATCTAAAAATGTACTTAGATTTTTGATTATGGGCCCAGTTTTCAAGTTGGTCCAAATCAGGATTCAAAATTATTATATTAAGTATTGTGCAATAGCAAGAAATTTTTAATTGCACAGTATTCAGCAATAGCAAGAAATCTTCAATTGCACAGTATTGTGCAATAGCAAGAAAATTTTCAATTGCACAGTATTGCGCAATAGCAAGAAATCTTCAGTTGCACAGTCTTGTGCAATAGCAAGTATTTTCAGTTGCACAGTATTGCGCAATAGCAAGAAATATCTAATTGCACAATATTGCACAATAGCAAGAAATTTTCAATTGGAGTTATCTTTCTTTGTCCAGAATAGTAGTTGAATCAACTTAAATCATTGTTATATACAATATACAATGTTTATTCACTTTTACTTCCAACTGATAAATTAAAACAATCTTTACCGTTCATTGATAACAAGCACTTTTTTTACATTTTAATATTTTATGATGTATTTAAATGAGTAGTTATTGTTGCAAACTCCATAAGAAATTTGAATTGAGATCAGTTTTAGAATAAGGGAAAGGGAAAGGGGGATGTGAAAAAAAAAGGGGGGGGGGAATTTTTCTCATTTCAGATTTCATAAATAAAAAGAAAATTTCTTCAAACATTTTTTGAGAGGATTAATATTCAACAGCATAGTGAATTGCTCAAAGGCAAAAAAAAATTTTAAGTTCATTAGACCACATTCATTCTGTGTCAGAAACCTATGCTGTGTCATCTATTTAATCACAATCCAAATTTAGAGCTGAATCCAGCTTGAATGTTGTTTCCATACTTGCCCCAACCGTTCAGGGTTCAAGCATCTGGTTACCTATTATGTTCACACATTGTGTCAATAGAATGGAATTTAATGTGACTGTTATTCAAGTGAGCGGTTTTGCTAGCTATGAAACCAGGTTCAATCCACCATTTTCTACTTTAAAAAATGTCTGTACCAAGTCAGGAATATGACAGTTGTTTTCCATTCGTTTGATGTGTTTGAGCTTTTATTTTTGCCATTTCATTAGGAACTTTCCATTTTCAATTTTCCTCAGAGTTAAGTATTTTTATGATTTTACTTTTTTCTAGGAAATATTGTGTGAATTTTTCTGTTAGTCATGTTTGTGTTTAAATTATATTTAGGGAGCTACCATTTTATTGTTAGGGGGGGGGGGGGGCTAGGATGAAATTTGAAAAAAAGTCAGGACGACAATTTAGGTAAAATAAAGTCTGGATAAACTAAAAAAAAAAAAGGCAGGACCGAACAGAGTGAAAAATAAAAAGGCAGGACAGAGATTACAGCTAAAAAAAATGCAGGACAAAATTTTTCATCCTAGCCCCCCCATAAGAATCAAATGGTAGCTCCCTTAGTATAAATATATTAGCAAATTATAATTTATGAATTTTTTTTTTGGTAAATTGTCACTTGCATGTTATAATTATATGCCATACTTAAAACCCTAATTGGAAACATAAGAATTTTACACTGTTAAATATATATTACAATAGTACTGAGTGACTAAGAAACTGATAATCCTTATTTGAAAAATTTCAGTTGACCAATGAACACTGGCATTGCGTTCAATATCCTTGTAAGAAACATATGATCACCATCTATATATACACCATCTATACACCATTGATTTATTACTTGTGTTAATTCAACCTTTCATAATTGTATGACTTTGTTTTTTTCTCATTTTTTCTCATTTTTTTTATTCATAAAAAAAATACTTTTATTTGCACTCTACATTAAATTACAGTACATGGTTATAAAAGTGTTATTGTTTTTGACATCAAATGACTCTGTCACACCTTCATTGGATTTTATGAAATTTGACAGAGGCATTACATGTATGTCTGAATAAATATTTGTATTTTTTATCCTGTATTTTACTTATAAGTGAAATAAGTTTGTTTTGAAGTTTACAATAACATGTTTACATTTATAACATTTTTAGACATTATTACACTTATTTTGTTTTAAAACCTAAGTTTAAGAAACTTGGAAAGAAGCTTTTTTTTTAAATCAAATATTAACGATGAATAGCATCTGAGGTAAAAAGTTTTGATTTAAAAGAAAAAAAATCTTATGTTTATTGATAAAACTTAGTTTTTGTCAATTTATATTACATGTTTACACTTACAGTATCAATTCCATACTAGACATGCAGGTTCTGTGGAACCCTACTCAAGGATAGCTCTGAAATATATCTAATGGTGCCTGAGTTGTTCATCATTGTCTTAAAAACCATACTAAAACAGACTTGATTTCAAAATAAATATTTAATCATTGATGAGAATAAGTTTGACCATTTATTGAAAATAAAACCGCCACATAGGAGACTCAGTGAACCATGAGAACAGTTATAAGATAGAGCCTTAAAATAGATCTTTGAAGTAATCTGGCTCAGAGACATTTTGATACAGGTCTCACAACAGCCCTTTAGGTATAAGAAAATTTGTATAGCAACGTTTTTATAAGTTTGAAATCTTCATTATTTAAATTGCTACAGTATAATTTGGTGAAATATTGTACATGTATTTGAGGTCATTTATTATAATTTCTCACTGAACCAGGATTATGTACAATCTTTTACTACTTTATAAACATCTAAAACACATTAAGATTTCAAGTTTAAGTTATACAAACTTATTTACCTTCAATGAATGAATAAAACTTACAAATTAATTTGACAAGGTAAATATCGAAATTGCCTTAATTGGAATTTTTCAGATATTTTTAAAAACCTGATCGAGATTATAAGGGTAAATGCCATTTGTATGTATCAATATTCAAACACTCATTCAGGTATGAAATACAATTGATATACAATTCAGAATAGTTGTATCTTTTAACGGTGAGGTAATATATATCATGTTTTCAACATCTTTGATTTAAAACTGATCTTATTAAAGTTTGAAATGATTCCAGTATTGTATTGCATTGTTGCATAAATTAAGTGTGCCAAACATCGTCTTGTCATTTAACATGAGGGATAATTCTATTATCTTATTTGCTTTATTTTTCAGTCCATTTAACTGGAAGTACTAAACAGTCAACAAGATTCTGTTTAAATTTATGGGATTTTCAGTCATAATAATGTAACCACCAGGACGTCTGTCAAGGATTTTTATTCTTCGTTACTGGGGTCTGTTTAAAATTTAAACGAATAGTGATCTTTTTGCTGCTTAGTAAACAAATCTTTCAATTTTTATGGTGTGAAAAGAAAAGTATTTTTATGGAAGGATAAGTTGAGCGAACATGGCGAAGAGTAAATTTGAATATGTAAAGCAGTTTGAGTCGGAAGACAAATGTTTGCCTAATTGCTGGATTGTTGTTAGAATAGATGGGAAGTCATTCCACAGGTGAGTCTAAACGTATGCTAGAATAAGTTTAAGGCAATTTACAAATCAATTTTGTCAAGCACAGAAATAAAATAGACATATATTTCACCTTGTTTAAGCACCTTTCAAGATAAGACCTGTTTTATTGAGGTATACATTTTTATAACTGAAAGTTTAGTTAGTGATCTATTGCATGGATGTTTTAATTAAATATTTAAACTATTAAAAGTGTATCGCTTTACATTGCACAAATAAAGAATGAAAGTTTTCGTGACAATTTCATTAAATTATGTTAAAAGTTCATTAAATGTTACAAGGTGAACGCAGACATTTACTGGATAGATTATTTTCAGTTTTGGCAAATTTGATTCTTTCAATTTGGAAAAAAAATTGGAAGTGAAAAATTTAGTTTATCTATGGTTTTTAATTTGCTAGATTGCTTGAAAAATATGAAGATTAGTAGATAGCCTATCATCCAGATTACTGTAATTTGTGATGAGGGTCTTAAACAATGGAAAAGGGGTAGGGATTTTGTATAAAATGGTTATTTTATGGATAGGTTTTAAAAATTCACACTATACACAGTAAATAAATGGCTCAGTTTAAAGTACCTAAACATTTTAAATAAAAATGATAAACACATTTCACCATAATTAACTCTTTACCACCTTATGTAATCTATAGATCATGTTTCATGTATGTATGAAATCACATCTTTGCTCACCGCCAAGGGTTAGGATAACGTCCCACCTGTGAAGAGTAGGGGGCCGGATTGGTACCCTTAGTTAACAAAGATGGCACAAAGAAGAGATGGGACAGTTAACTGCATGATGACCTGCTGCAGCATATCATTTATAAAGTTTAAAAAGATGTGGTATGAATGTTAATGAGACAACTCTCTACAAGAGACCAAATGACACATAAATTAACAATTATAGATCACCATACAGCTTTCAACACATCGGAAACTGTTTAAGGTCTACTCTGCTTATGGAGACAGCAGTAAAGAGTATTTTCATGCAATGTGGGTTTTTTCAATTTTCATTTCACATGTTCTCTCTCTTGATGCTCATTTCTCATCCGTTCGTGCAAATTGGTAAGAAATCAATTGTAGGTTATTATTTTTTTTTTTATCATGAAATCAGCCTTTAAATTCCAATTCATCTGCACACACCACATTTACAACCCTTGGTGGAAGTTGCAAAATTACTTTTAGTACTCCTTAGTGCTGAAAAATTATATTTGAATATTGCAAATTGTCTACTCTAAAAAGAAGTTAAAAGCATTAGTTTATCATTAATCTTTCTAAAGTAGGATCCTATTCTATGTGACATATAAACTGGTTTGTTTGGCATTGACATCAAATATTTTCCAATATTCATCTATAAATGATTAATTAGATCAATAGTTGTATTACAAAATCTACAAATGCTGAAAATGAACACTAAATTTTGTCTCAGAACTTCATTGACCATTTAGTATCGAGGTGTGAAATGAGTTAGAGTAAAACCTGCCTTTTATCAAAAGAACACCATGACTTATATATTATAAATACTATATTGGCATAATCCCAAAATAATATAAAAAAAATTTAAAGCATTTTAATATGTTCATTGATGAATTTATACAACTAAATTGAGGTCATATATTTAATTATACATATCGGGATAGATATACAATATTTGGTAAAGCAACATTTAATTCTTATATATTTGGCTTTACAAAATAAGTGAAAGGAATTTGAGTGTGAAAAGATTCTTTAGACGTTAAATCTATTTAAAGTTCTAAAAAAAACCATAAATTCTTATGTGCATAAATGAAAACTTCTAAATTTATATTCCTAATGATGTTCAAATAGAAGAATGATATTGATAACTATTTATATTTGAATTTTTTATTCATGATATGAATAGATTATAAGTATAATAAAAATATAAAAAGAGAAGATATCAAAATAAATCACATTTGAGTGATTTATCACTAAAAAAAATACTTTTCAGTTTGGAAAATTTATGAATCAATTCAACTGACAAAGTTAAATATATGCCATTCCATCCTGTGGATTCATTATTATTTGTTGGATACTAACTTTCATGGATTTTGTGGATTTATGTAAACCATGAATTCAAAAATAAACATTTATTCTTAAACAATAAATGCATACTGTCCAATGATCCCTACATGCCCTATATAATGTATATTTGCTCTTGTTTCATTGCAGATTTTCTGATGTCCACCATTTTGTAAAGCCTAATGATGATAGAGCTTTGAATCTGATGACTAAAGCTGCACAGTGTGTAATGGAGGAATATAAAGATATTGTCCTTAGTTATGGACAGAGTGATGAATACAGCTTTGTTTTCAAGAAAAATACTTCTGTATTTAATAGAAGGGGAAGGTAAGGTCATAGGTCAAAAAAAGAATAAATATCCCTACAGTTTTCCAAGTTGCACATATGTATAAAAAAAAGAAGATGTGGTATGATTGCCAATGAGACAACTCTCCACAAGAGACCAAAATGATACAGACATAAACAACTATAGGTCACCATACGGCCTTCAACAATGAGCTAAGCCTATTAGCATGCTTGAGATTAGTTTCTGCTCTATGTTGAAGGATAACTGTGATTAAGAGATGAACAACAGCAATAATAGAGCTGTTCCTTTGTTTTCAGTTTTTCTAGTACATTTAGTGGTTTAGTTTTATGAGCTTTCACTTTCTTATTTCAACCTTTGTTTGTAAACAACTACAGGTCACTAAACTGACTAAAAAATAAGCAAAACCCTAACTTTATGATATGCTATAAAAGGCCCTGGATAACAAAATTTTAGGACAAGATTTTTTTCATTAAGAACAGTATCCTGATTTTTTTTAACATGTTAATGTTTTAAACATGAAAAGCTAACAGACAAATCCTTACATGTAAATAACAATATAAAGATCTAAAGTGATC
Organism: Mytilus edulis; assembly: GCA_019925275.1. Taxonomy (NCBI): domain Eukaryota; kingdom Metazoa; phylum Mollusca; class Bivalvia; order Mytilida; family Mytilidae; genus Mytilus; species Mytilus edulis. The sequence continues at coordinate 13,214,903 of CM034355.1, read as the reverse complement.
TGTTTACATTACCGATATACCACATACTAACAATATTTGGATTTTTGTATTGTTGCCTAAGTATAAGATTATATGAACAAACTAAATACCCAGAGATTTTGGAAGAGATAAAAGTTGTTATCGACATTAATCAATATTTGTAATGTTTTGTTTGAGTGTGTAATGCATTTCAACAGGAATGTTTAATTATTAGAGTAGAACATTTGATAATGAATCTTAATCATATTGTACATAAATATGTAAATATGTATGTAAACAAAATTATATTGTATGAGATCACGTTCATTGAGACATATGTAAATATGTATGTAAACAAAATTATATTGTGTGAGATCACGTTCATTGAGACATATGAAACTTTATCAAGTAAATGAAGATTGGGCCTACATTAAATGTATTAACAAGAGATAATTGCTACTAGGACATATGATTCTAATTTTTAAAGTCCAATAAATCATTCTATAGGTTTTGGTTTTCTAGTTTCGTGATAGTGTTTAGGTCGCTATAGTGCCTGTGACCCTTTTATGTTTTTATTTTTTACAATAATTTAGACTCATGGCCATTTGTTGTAAGGATCCAAGAATGGCATATTTTAAAACATTATTTAATTACGAAAGGTATAATGTAAAAAAATTACTATAAAATTACTATAAAGAATTATTATAAGATTTTTTTGTGCTTTTGATACTAAATTTGGAATCTTAACACCTATTAACTCTGTATTGATGAACTCAATAAAAGTTCCAACCTTTTTGTTCATTTTAATTGTGGGAATCTTAAAGGTTAATTAAATGTATGTATTCAGTATACAGGGTGCAGGAATTTCTTGCTACATTGAAGACCTGTTGGTTGTCTCCTTGACACATTCCCCATTTCCATTCTCAATTTTATTCAGTATAGTATAGGTAATTATGTTTGGTGAATTGATTTAAATATGATATTTGAGTCCTGAATACAGTCGATTAGCACAACAACATACCAGTAATAGAATAGTTAATAAGAAAATTCAATAAATGTAGTTGTATTAAATGCTGTAAGTGAATATTATTGAGCCAGAAATATTTGAATTTGATACTCATTTACATAAGTTCTTGTTTGAATTTATCATTTTAATCATGTGCTATTTTCTATAATATTATTCATACATTTTTCAAAACATAACTTATAAATGAGACAAAATATTAGAATAATGGTTATGATTCCATAGGTTTAACTATAACTTTTAGTTTGTAATAAGTTAAGCTGGATTTTAAGATATTTTTGTTGATTAGTTATTTGAAGCAATCATTTAAGCACCAGGAGTCTGTTTCACAAAAAGCTACGACTAAGATTTATCTAAAGTCATGAACAATTTAGTATACTTACGACAGATTTTAGGTTTTTTGTGAAACTTACTCCAGGCAGGTCTTAGGGTTAGATCTTGATTAAAAGGACTTGAATTCTGAATTTTCGTCAGTTAATTTTCAAAAAAGAGAAACTAGAATCTAGAAAGTTTTTCCCCTGTTCTGCATTTGATAGCAATACATAGCTATATGAACGAAGAGTTTCGTATTTTAGCCCTGGTGCATTTTTATGCTAAAAAGCAAGGAAAATATAATTAAAAGGAGAGTCAATTAAAATTATTTCCTAACTGTTTTTAAATGTTGTTCCATTATACTAAACTTAAAAAGACAAATAAATAATAATCATACATAATATAAAGGTGAAATTTGAGCAAAGTTGTTTAAAACTTCACCTTAAAAAAATGAAAAAAAAATAAGATTGTAAGAGTCCTTCATAGAGTATTTTATAATTTTATGGCTTTGCCTTTTCAAGGTAAATAAATAAAATCACGAATGTTAGTAAGTTTTAAGATTTTTTTTTTTTATTACTGTAATTATATGTCATGATACTATGTTATTATTGACCTTGCATGCTACGATGATTATAAGTCTCAATCACTTCATAAATTCAATTGTTGTAAATCTTTACTTTCAAAGTTGTAATTTCATTCTTTGTTTTGATGTCAAAATTTTGCCTCAAGAACTCAAATAAAAACAATTTGATCATTAAATGTTCTCAATGTGACATAATTTCTTTTATTCAGGCCAAAATTTAAAAGAATTATTTTTATGTCTAGTCAAACAATTTAATTGGTTTGTCAGATCAAATCTAAATCATACTTGTAAAAAACATTGTGGCCTCCAGCTGATCTTTTGAATCAATATTGATTGTACCCCTGAATGACGTTATATTGTAACTTATTGAGACAAAATACCAAGTATTTGATAAGACTGATCCTTCACTTTCCGTCACAATTCTCTGATAAAAAACTGATAAAACTATACCGTCAGTAGAGGAATGTGTTTTATTTTGTACATTATGATATGAATACATTATTATCCCCCCCCCCTTAAAGAAAAGGATAATGATAATCAACTTGTCTAACAAAAGATTAGTAGAACCTGCACCAGTTGTCAAGCTGTATACTTGATTGATTGGCAATTGCTTTACACTACATCAGCACAAACAAGCTATAAAGTGGCAAGGAAATCTATATGCATTGACTTGTGTGGGAGTAGATGTGACAGATTATAGCACAGGTTACTATCTCTGCTCTCAACTCAAAATTCAAAGATTACTGGTTTGATTCCCGTACTGGGATAAAAATTTCGGGGACTGAACTTTTGGCTCTCTCTTGACACCATTT